>JAZDUH010000354.1:3292500-3317500 GCA_036419115.1 Scarus forsteni | reverse complement strand
AACATTTGCTTGTATACATGTTTACCTGAAAGAATCTTCTCATTCATCTCTATTTGTATTGAACTTCCATTTTTCTGGATATTTTAATTCTGATGTATTTTCTAATGAACTGTGTCTTAGGTCTGTCTGTTCTTCTTTTAAATATCTCTTTGTTCATTTTTATTCTGTTAAAAGCCTCCCATGGACTGTTGTTGTAAATTAGCACTATGCTATAAACACTTAAAGCAGTGCATTTGGGACCTGTGTATGTTTAAATATCACAGCATCAATGTTACTGTGTGTCCATGTCAAACAAACAATAAATACATTTTTTTTTCAAAAATGAATTTTGGAGGTCATTTGAATCCAGATGCAGATCCGGGAATTAAAAAAAAAATTAACACTGTGAGACAAGCAGTTTCCCGCTTTTCAACAAGTCTCTGATGTTGGAAACGCCTTGGTGGATGCGCTTTTGATCTCTGTGCAAAATGTACTGCCTCACCATTCAGACCAACGTGCAGTGAAAGATTGAGGATAAAAGGAAACCTGAACCTAAAAATGATTTGACACATTCCTGTACATATTGTCTATAAGCAGAGATCCCACAATACTGTTGTGATAAAGTGCAGTGAGGGTTAAGGCTGTTTTATTCTTCTATTTGATTTTCAAAAAAATCCTATATTTAGTTAGAGATGAGACTAGATGAGATTATAATGGCTAAACATAACTTAATTTGGAGGATTTGAGAATAACCAGCCTAACTTTAAGACTCACATAATCATAGCACCCACAACTGATTTTTGTATTCAATCAGACATCTTATTTGTCTATTTTTCACTCATTGATATTATAATGAAATATTTTCTCTTAAATGGAATTCTTTTATTTGTATTCTATCATTGTATTATTTATGAATTCTTTGGCAGTATTGCCCCACATTCATGCCAATTAAGCCCTTATATTGTGATTGTAAATTGTTTTGTCTGTATATCTATGTGTGTACAAATGCAGGTCTTTATCTTATTAAAGTCTTTCAGCTGGACAGTGAGCTGCTGCAGTAGACAAGATAAGCCCTAAAACCTCAGACAGGTGGATCGTGTGCGTGTACGTGTGCGTGTGGGTCAGGGGGCGTGTCCAGAAGCGAAGGATCGCCCCGCCCCTTTATCCGCTACATAAACTTCATCAATAGCTGCAAGGACTGATGTCCGTGTCCGTCCTCCACGTGCGTACCGGGGAGCTGGATCCAAACACCGTCAGCTCGGTCAGGCTCACATCCAGAGACAATGACAGGGAAACACTGGGGATATGGAAAAGATGACGGTAAGAGCTCAACAGCATCAGCTACAGGCGCGCACTTTACCGCTGCACCAGCCATACAGGAGACAATTAACCCTCTGTGCCTCCATAAATGAGGACTGTGATTCGTTCTGCTGAGGACTTTGCGTGTTTGATCCCGTGGGAGTTACATGGAGGAGTCACGCTGTTAATGCTAGATTAGCCTCACGGTTAAAGGGATGACTGCTGTTAACTTAGGATGACTTTTAACTCGTTTTGCCATGGACAAATGCATGGTTTAAATATAGCTGATTCATGACAAGTTTGATTTCTGATGCTTCATGCTGTAGATCAGGGGCACTGGCCAAAATGTTGAGCTCCTTGAAAAGATATCACATTGGGCCCCATCCCAAAACCAGCACTTCACAGTTTCTCTATTTCTATTTTACCCATGAATAAATATAAAAATGAAAAAATGAAGAATAAAAAATAGAAATAAAAAACAGACCACTTAATGTGATTAAAGCCAAGTTGGAATGCTTAAAGACACAAGTAAAACTGACACAGGGAAGGAAACACACTGAGACAAAGCTTTGAAATAAATGTTAAAGACAACTTTGCTCTTTGTGAGTGATTTCCATCAATTGCCATTTTGTGCAGGGATTTTTTATTTATCATGCACTCACGAATCTCTGATCATTTAACCCTGTCAAAGAAAACGTTTACAGGTTATACATCTCCTGTGCTCCACAATATGATATTTCAAAGATCCAAATATTCCATGCATCTTTGGCATTCAAATAACAGCAAAAGGTATAATTGGAAACTAAAACCCTCTAATAAATGTTCTGGGCGGCCTCTATTTATTCAAGTCATTTAATGACAGTTTAGCCATGCAGAGAAGTCTGAATATATTTTAATGCAATGCAAAGAAGAAAAACCATTAGGCTTTTGGTAAACAAAGTGCCAAGAAACCTTCGAAACAACCATGAAAAAAACTGTTGCTTTGGCTCTAATGTTTTAAGGGCCCTTACTAGTCACAAGCTCTTTGAATCCTCTTCATCCTTCCAGGCTGCTACTTTGGAAGTCCCAGGCTTTAGTATTGATTTACAATAACACAACCCATTTGGCAATGGCAAAATAAGATGCTCTTCCATTTGCATTAGAGAAATTAAATAATTTTGCTTCAAGTCGGCATTAAATCAAACTTGAGTGTTTTAAATTTAATCATGCCATAGAGAAGCATGCAATTATTTATACAATACTGGTTTTGGCTGTAGAGCTAGTTATCACTATTGACACACTTGATGATTTCTTCTGCTAGTGCATGAATTCTAGGATTGCAGAGATCAATTTGTTTTCAGACCAGGCAAGTGCAAGGAGGCTGCTGGCATTCGCGCTTCCAGATATTAATATAATCACTTCGTGATATAAATAAAGTTGATGAAACATTTGAATGTTTGTTTTAGTTTGTGAAATGAATCAAATCTCAGAAGTCACCTGATCACCTGAAACTAAAAACTGACTTTACTGCCATTGGACCTACAGTTTTTATTGTTTTATTTTTCCAAAAAAACAAACAACCTATAGACAGTTGTTGCAAATTACCAATTGCTACAAACACTAGGATTTGTACATTTGGATGGCTGCTTTCAGTTTGTTTACATGTACTTAATCTTTCCCTAACAAAATAATCACTTCTTCTTTGGATGTTTTATTTGCCTCCTCCTTGGTCTAACACTGCAGATAGCTTTACTTGTACTGACCCTCATGAATGTTAGTGCATTACAAATTCAGATGTAACTCATTCTGAATATTGACAGTGATAAATGCTTGAAAATTAAGAGTACAGTACCAGCATTTTTTTTAGCATGAGCACTTGGTTTGGCGTCATAATGAATACTAATACAGGTATCGATATAGCACAATGCATGCCCAATGCAATCAAAATAAGTTTATAGATGTTATATTACTTAAAAATCACATGTTGCTCCTTTTCAACAAGTTCATACTGGTCCCTAATGTCCCAGATTCCTTTTTTGATTTTCTTTCACCTATAAATCCACTCTGACATTTCAAGCTACCTCTAGCTTAATGATTCCCAATTTAGAGAGAAAAATAAGTGTTTTTGGTTCATTTTTGATTCAGAAGAAACTTTAAAGACACTTTAAAGTAGTGCTTTGTATATGCACTCATTTATTTTGTAATTTATCACAAATTTTATTGTTACTGAATAATTGTTTTTGCACTATGCATATTTTTCTTTTTTGTCATGTAGGTCTAAAACTTATAAGCCTCTATGTTTCAACCCTGCTCATAAAAGGCTGTTCATGAGCATTGTACAGCATCAGCTTTCTAGTACTAAGCTCTAATGTTTACTGCCACTGTACATACATGCTTAAACATGCTCCTTCCATGGGAGCTGGCTGTGTTTCCTATCTGAGGCAGATGGCATATCCCCCAATGACATCTTTTTGGGCATTTTTGAAGCATTTTCATGAGGCCTTGATAAGTGCAAACATTACTGATCCTCTTTTTATCTTGAACAATTTGATTTGTGAAGGATATCAGACACAACATAGAAGTTACATGCAAATTCTTGTATTGAGCATCGTGATGCAAATAGATGTCATGCTGCATCAACATGATATTACAAAATAAGAGTTATACAAAGGAAAATTAAGCTAGGCGTACATACAAAGGGTTCACAAAGGAGTGTTAAGTGAACGAGGGTTAAAAGCAAAGAATCAGGCCCAAAGTAGATTTAAAAGAAGAGAGAGAAGTTTACTAACAGTAACAAAGTATTAGAGTAATTGCTATATTGCTTTAAGTATTTTCAAACTGATCTCACAGATCATCATGTTCAAACCCTCTCTTTATAATGTGTCTTCTTCTGTGATTAGGTCCTTCCATATGGCATAAAAACTTCCCTGTGGCCCAAGGGGACCGTCAGTCTCCCATCGACATCGTCCCTCAACAGACGGAACATGATCCAAACCTGGGCCTGATCGTCCTAAATTACGACCACTGCACCTCCCTCAACATATCCAACAACGGTCACTCTGTTATTGTGGAGTTCGATGACACCGATGACCGCTCAGGTAAACAGTCTTTACCTATGATCCAAACAAGCCAAAAACCTTCAAATTAAGCTATCCAGTTGGTCAGAGATGCTCTGGTTGTGGTGGTCATGTTTTGGTGTTGACAAGGTGAAGGGAAAACAATCAGAAATGTGAGAAGATCACAGTGTTTTGACAGGGATTGGGAGCATTCATGGGACATGACCTAGGTGTGTATTCAAAGATGACTTGTCTGTCTTGCTATTACTGCCTGAGGTCACAGTTCAGAGATAATTTTAGCCCTGAAATTTCTTCATCAGCCTAAAACTTTATTTTCAGTAAACAAACTCTCGGAAGGTGCTATTACCTTGATTTTTAGAAAGTGCAAAGCATCTGCATAACTGACCATAATCAAAGGTTACATATAAGCTTCTGTTTATGTTCCAGGGAAGCTCAGCCTGCAGTTACCTTAATGGGCATCTTTCTGCAGGTCAAAAAATATAAACACCAAAGGTGATCTAAATGACTTATCATCACCATATTTGCTTTTTATGACTGGGAGGATGTGCCTCCACCACCCCATTATTATGCCTCCTGATAAGCAGAGAAATACCCTAGAGGCAGTTTCACCAAAGACGGTTGTCATGGAAAGTAGTGAATACAAAAGGTGATCAGCCAGACAATTCTAATTCACCTCCTCAGTATTTCAAGGGAGTTCATGGGAGGTGCACAAATCCCCTAAACCTGCTGCTGTCAGTTTGCCATGTGTGGATAAGTATGGGTGTACACATGCAGATATTGACACGTGACAGGAGTATTTGTATCCCTGCTGTTTTGGTTAATACAGATTATGGGTTAGATAAGTAATAACCATAAAGCCCCTCATGAAACATTGTGTGTAGTCTGAGTGATCATCCCTTTCCTAAGACCTAAATGGGAACCTTAGTCAGCAGAGAGCTATCTGTGATGGATATGAATTGGTAAAATATAAACCTCAATTAAATTCTGTTACATAGAGAAATAAATGGTACCTAAGTACTAAAGTGGGGGTTTTGAGTAATGCAGTAGTTTAATTTAGGAACAAAAAATATTATTTATGTAGTATGTTACATGTACATTTACCATCAGTATCAAAAAGGGATATATTTAATTATTTCATGGTTATATATTGTCATATTAAATAAATGAATGAATGAATGAATGAATGAAAGAAATTCATTTCGGTTCTCTTGCAAAACATGAAACAATTAACAAATCAAAACATACTTTAGAAATTTCGAAATTTCCAAGAGAACCCGAAAGGGTGTAGGTTGAAGCTTAAGCTTATTGGGACCTACCCCTCTCATCTTATTAGATAAACGGCAAAAAAAAAAAATCCCAGTTATTGCGTAGAAAAACAATACAAGCGCATGCTATTGCTACTAACAATTAGAAGTATGTAAGATGTCAAACCTACTAATTAGTATTTTCCAATGCGTATTTTTGAATGATGTGGTTTTTGTAAAGCCTTTTTATTATTTTTAATGTACTACAAGTTTTTATTTCTTTAGATGAGGAATTCCATAAATTAACTCCTTTACACGACAGACAATGCAATTTGGTATTTGTTCATATCTTTGGTTTTTGAAAAATGAATGTACCCCTCAGACTATGTTGATTGTCTCTAATTATAAACAACTTCTGAATACTTTGTGGCAATTGACCAGTTTTTGCTTTAAACATTGTTTGTATTGTGATATAATCAACTAGGTCTATAAATTTTAGTACACTAAATTGCAAGAAAAGGGGACTGGTTGGTTCACGGTATGGTTTTTTACTTATGATTCGTATGGCTTTTTTTTTGTAGCAGAAAAATACTGTGTGTATTTGTTTTATAAGTATTTCCCCAGACCTCTACACAGTATGTCATGTATGGGACAATGAGTGAATAATACAGCATGTACAAAGACTTCTGGTTTAGCATATCTTGAGCTTTATACAGGATTGAGAAGGATCTGGAAATTTTAGCTGAGACATGATTTATATGAGATTTCCAATTCAGTTTGTTATCAACTATAACACCTAAAAATTTGTTTTCACACACAGTTTCAATTTCAATATCATTTATTTTGATATCGTGGTTATGATCTATTGCCCTATTTCCAAAAATCATGCATTTAGTTTTCCCAAGGTGAAGTGATAATTTGTTGCCATCAAACCATTTTTTGAGTGTGAAGTTCACTCTCCACTGTATCCAGAAGCTGTTTGAGGTTTTTTCCACTACAAAAGATTGTTGTGTCATCAGCAAATAAAATACACTTGAGTGAGTGGGAAACCAAACATAAATCATTGATATACAAAATGAACAACAATGGTCCCAGGACTGAACCCTGGGGCACCCCACATGTAACTTTTAACAGAGTTGAGTTTTGGTTGTTAATGTGGACAAATTGATGTCTGTCCTCCAGGTAGCTGGTCAGCCAATCATGAGCCAGTCCACGAATACCATAAATGTATCTAATACTGTTAAACATGGAGAGCCTAAAAGGACTATTTTTAAAAAATGTTTTGTATTGATCATTGAAATTTTTTAATAGTGCGTTAAATGCCATTTTTTTTTATATGGGGACCTACAGGGTACCCTATGTGGAGTTATTGGTGATTTAATTTGTGCAATTAATCAAACAAGGTTTAGTTATGGTGACCTTAAGCAGCAACAATGTTTAAAAGAATTTGTTTCTTTAAATAGTTGATTATATATTGTTTTTTTTAAAGGGGTACCTTTTTGTGACACCATATTAAAAATTCTCCATCAATCACAAGAGACTTTAAATGGTGGGATAAACAACATATATTTTCTCTAAATATGGGGACCTACAGGGGAATATAGATTGAGGGCATATTTAGTTATACATGGTGACTTTAATTATGCATTTTATTACATTTTTCAAATGTAATTTTAATGTCATGTAAGTACTGCAGTTAATTACACTTTTTAAATATGAAGATGTGCTGGAAACCCATGGAAGTTAATTAGTGGGTTATTTGAGTAGCACAGTTTATTACATGCATTATTGTCTCATTTTTGGAGTAGTTTTTACAAGAAATTCAAAGTTGTCCTCCTAATATCTTTTTGTTGGACTGTGAAAATTCTCAATGGAATTATTCCTGTACTTAGGCAGCCGTTTAACCAGAATAATTCCTTGTATGTGTGCACACACTTTGCAGTTTAGCCTCATCTGATTATAACATAACTCATGGAAAAGTTGAAAGCAACTTAACTTTAAAGACTCTGAAACCTCTTTAGGCCAGGCCTGCAGGCTCGCTCTCATGTAGAGACTACGTTTGCATATAGAGCTGAAGCCCCCAGACGTGACCATACATGTTGTCAGTTTTACCTGTTTCCCTTCCAATGTACCAAACCCCAAACAGTCTGAAGAAAAGTAAAGGGCACTCAAACCAAACAAAAACTGTACAATTCTGTGAACTCTTCCTGTTTTAGGCACAGGCAGACCATCTGGTTTTTGATTAATTCAGATGAAACCTGCACTGATGCACTTCATTTTAACTCCTTTTTCTTTTGTGATAAAATCAAATAAAAAAGTTATTACATGTCCACAAAAAATCACAAGTAGAATTTACATTGAAAAAAATTAGTCTTATACTGGACTATCTAAAGAGGAGGATTTACCTCTGTTAAATACATTGATGATAAAGCTGCAAATGTCAAAGTACTAAAATGACATCTGTTCTAGTGTTGATGATCTCCTGACAGTACAGTGGAGATAAGATATACAGCTGTATAATTACTGTTATTACTCTGACCGGAGGAAAGAGGTTGTGTTAAAGCACGACAGTGAGAGCAAACAGCATTTGAAGAGTTTTTTTTATATGTTACAACATTTTTTTAAATACTCAGTAAGACATTACATTGTTTTTAGCTGTTCCACATCTGAATTGTAAGATGGACAAAATCAGTGATTTTCTCTTGGTGCCACCCATGCCTCACTGGTCTGACCTTTATTGGAGTGGCCTGTTTGTCAGAAGGATGTCAGCAGCGTCGCTACGAATTACAGTCAGACCAGACTTGTGTCTGTACCCAGCAGGGCAAAGTGGGTAGTCTGTGCTGTCCTCTAATGGGCTAAATTTACAGTAATTATGACTTCACTTTATGTTGTTGTTAATCTTCGCTGGCTATGCGCTTGAACTGAACTGTAAACAGACCTCAAAGTAGCTTCACTGGAGCTTTATTTAGCACAGGAATGGTAATTTGTGTCTAAGACAAAAGCCTTTGCTACAGACTCTAATGACAGATCTGATAGTGAATCAGACTGTCTGACTGTTTTAGTGCCAGTGTCTCTGCTTTGGATGAGAAATGTAATCTGCAGGGTGTTACCAGGTTGACTCATCGTGTGGTGGATACTCTGTGTAGGGTTTCTTGGAAAGCTGTTGGTCTAACACCCACAGGGTAGTAAGAGTGTGGATGTGCTGCTAACTAATCTTTTTTTCATGCATCTACCCTGTTCTCTCCTGCAGTGATCCGGGGAGGCCCTCTTGACAACCCTTACAGACTGAAACAGTTCCACTTCCACTGGGGTGGAAAGGGCTGCCATGGCTCTGAGCACACTGTCGCAGGGAATAGCTATGCATCTGAGGTCAGTGTATGAAACCCAAAAACAATACAGGGTAACTACCACAACAAGGAATAATCTATTTCTGTCTTAATGTGCTAAAAAAGGTATTTTTTCCTCTGTGTTTTGATAGCAAATAAAAACTGAAGATTGTGTAAAATGTCACACTTGTCTGAGCTTGCATATGATCAGTGACCCTCTTTAATGTAACCTATTGACCAAGGACTATATACATCATGTTAACAGTCAAATACAACATCCACAGTCTAAACAACTGGTGAGCAACTGGCTGTAACTGCTAATAGAGTCATTTTAAGACATTCTGGAAATATTGTATTCTGTTCGTCCACAGGGCTCTCTGGCTTCTTACAATGTCTTTACAGGCTTTGACACTCTCTGTTTGTCAATAAATACATGAGAATTCTGTAAGATAAATGTTATAAAAGGGAAGTAACACCTCAATTTGTAAAGGGAATTTACATCATGTAATGTGTCAAAATAATGGAAGATATTTTGCCAACTTTTCAATTGTTATATGAACAAAAACTGAAGCAAACATCCAGTAGGGTCATCTTATCAGAACTCAGCCTTAAGCAAAATTTTTATGGACAGATCAAAAGAACTCTAAGGTTTCCCTAGATAAAATGGAAATGCCGTTGGAACAGGGTCATGTGGACCTAAAAACAAATTCCTCTACATTCTTACATAAACACTTTTGTCAGATCTGACTCACTGACTCCCTTTAATACTTTACTTGCTGTCTTTCTTCTCTCTCATTTCCTGCTCTAGCTTCATTTGGTACACTGGAATGCTATCAAGTATAGGTCATTTGGGGAGGCGGCATCTGCTCCTGATGGCCTTGCTGTCCTTGGTATATTTTTAGAGGTAATGTGTCTCCATTAAGTGTAGTTTGTGCACCTTTTGTCTCTTGTATTGTAAAGATTGCACAGAAGATTTTGATTCTGCAGACATCATAACTGTGAACCGACCCTGTTGAGTTCAACTTATCTGGGTACTTCATAATTTGTTCACACTCTTATATTTATTTGTGCCAACATGAAAATGGCAAGAATTTCTTTATCCAGCTTAAAATGTGACTAAAACTGAAGCAGTTTACTCCTCTTATAGTGGAGCTTTTATCTATTAAAACGTTCAAAGAACAACAGAGGGTGAATCTGAAATCAGCCCTTGTTTTTAATTAATGTTTCCACCACTGACATTATGTTTGTGAAAGAAATACTATCAGGACGTGATACTCAAAACTGAAATTACTGTATTAGACAGGTGATGACCACAGATGGCTTCACACAATAACAGATGCTCTCTACATGGTGAAGTATAAAGTGAGTATTATGAAATCGACATTAATCTTTGTCCAGATTTGTTCTGGCATTATTATAGCAGAAAGACCAATCTGTTTTCTTTCGTGTTTCCATTATAGGCCAGTGTCACAGACTTTAGAGGTTTCAACCCTAAGTGCCTCTTACCCAGCAGCCTCCACTACTGGACCTACCTGGGATCCCTGACCACGCCTCCTCTGCACGAGAGTGTCACCTGGATTGTCCTTAAGGATCCAATCACTGTATCTGAAAAACAGGTAAATTACAACCATGGCCCTTTGATTATGGCTGAATACAATCAACCTGTTTAAATTCTAGAAAACTTTTCTTAATTTTGAGTAATCAAGAAATGTTTGAATGTTCTCTTGCATTACATTACATGTATTGTAAAATCCACAGTCAGTATAATTACACACCATGGAAATTTTTATTTGTGGTGCTTATTACTATTCAGGTTATGGAGCATAGTTATTAAAAAGCACTATCTGGGCTACCAGCCAGTAGTGAAAACCATCTCATCATCTCTGATAGAAAAGATTTTAAGACGTTGATGTGATTTCAGCAAACCTAGAATATGGCTTTATTTTGTCTATGAGGGAGAGAGATGTACTTTGGTTAAGTTTTTTAAGTAGGCTAGAGTCAGGCCACCCACAGGGTGCAAGTGATTATAAATGCTGGTATTTAGAGTAAGACTCAATGTACCACAGGCAGTGGCAGAGACTGTAGCAAGAACTGAACAATGCCAGCGTGGCATAATCTGTTTTAAAAGGAACTTTTGGAATGTTGAAGCCAATACTGTAAATGCCTTCTCAGCCTGACTTGCATTCAAGGTACTGGCAGATGGAAAGGCAAAGTTGAGAAGGGCACTAACAGTGGCCTGACCAATAGAGACGTGCAGACATATAGCCATGCCAGTACACACTTAACTATTCAGACCAAAGCCACATATTGAGCTAGGCTGTAAATATGTTTATTTTTAAGAACTGTCATCTGACTTATGGACAGCCGATTGACTAACTTTTTTTTTTTGCAACCAGCTTCAAGTTGACACTTGAAGAACAGGTTTATTTTTGTGGCACTTGGACATTGGCTTCATTTTCTAACTCTGGAAGTTGCTGCTCAGGTGATAGTTTGCTTTGACCTGAGGCCTGACTTGGTGTTATGGTCTGAGGATTGAAATGGAAAGGATGGGAATTTAGAGCTGGTAAAGAAGAGGATTATAGAGGGTTGACAAAAAATGAGCTTTGTCATTGGCAAAAATAGAAAGGGTTAAACAAGTTAAATTTTCTGTTCTTCTGTCTTTACTGTCCCTTTTGCTGATAGAATTGTGGAAGTAGGGGGAGGTAGAGCAACTGCTCTAGCCAGTGGTGAGTGATAGCCTTAACCAGGGCACCTCACTCTGACTTTGTTCCCTTCACTCTGTTTGTTTAAGCTTTTCTCTGTCTTTCTGTTTTTTCCATATGCCCTCTTTGTTGGTCCATTTATTTCTAATGTTAGCACAGAAATGTTTTGGGTTTTTTTCTGATGGGCCTGTGCGCCAAAAGAAGTAGTATCAGAATAGAAGCTTGCATGTACAGAGCCTTGGACATAATGAAAACAGGACAGTTCTTTTTGGGCTGTGATCGCCATTTGAAGAAGGCTAGGTAAAATCAACCAGCTCTGAGTATTGGTGTGGTGGGTGGAAGGTTAGCTGTAGGATGCTAAAGCTCACTGTCTAGCCTACCTGAGCGGACTACCTTAACAAAATACTGGAGGAGGAAGGATCCCACTTGGAAATCCAGGTGGTGTGAAAGCATTTTCCACCAGTCAGTTTACATGATGTAATTGGTGGGGTTTCTTTATTTAGTGGTGATCCTTTGATTAAGATACAAGTATTGCTGGATTAAAAAAATGTGGATACATATTCTATCAATTTGCAATAAAAAACAAAGAGCCTTCATGTATTTACATGGATATTTCACATTCCCTATGTATGATAACATAACCACCTTAAGCCTTGGATGAAATCTTTTGAAATAACTTTTGTAACTGAGATAATGCAGTCACAAACACAGTTTATTCCAGAGAGAGACTGCATGTTTTAGTGTAACTTTAGAGCTGCGTGATATTGATTCTGCAGTTGGGTAGTCAGTTGTGACATCCACGGTTCTTGGCTTGCATAATCTCTGTCCATCCTCCTCCAGGATCCATGGATCCACTGCCCTCTCTGTTGTCAAACTTCAGTTCAGCATCACTGGTTCAGTATGCCAAGCATGAGTGGCTGTGTGGGCAGACACTGTTGGGGTTTACCTCTGTGCTGTTGTGCATCCATAAATATACTGCACAGCCCGTGGATGAGGCTATATTTAGATTCCAGTGCAAGCATCATTCATGGGGGAAGCCGTGTGTGGGATTGACTTGTTTTCATCCACTGCTTCTTGGTTTGAATTTCATCAGAAAGTTTATGTCTTATAACCCCAAGTTGTTGACAGGTTAAGCTGAGTAACGGGATGTGTGCATAGAAGGCTGTCCAGCTCCCCCAGTGAAATGGCCTTGTGGCGACTGCTGCCAGCCTCTGGATTATACTCTTACACTTTGTTGATCTTTTCTTGACTAGTTCTCCATTTTTAACTCCAGGACTGTTCACAAGGAATGAGGTTTTATAATGACAGCGGCCCCTCGGGTGTAGTCAAGAACAATCTGTCTTTAAACCCACGTTTTTGGCATAGTTGGGGGTGAAGTGTCAGCTAGGCAAGTGGCCCCACAACCTATGACTCCAGACTCCAAGCTTTTGATCCCCTCCAGCTGATTATCCTGATGGATGGATGGCTGCATGGGTTCAAGGCTTTAATTGCGAAATGCTTACATGGAGACCCAGCAGGGAAAGTCCTTTATATAACAGGGTATTACTTTGTTTTTCTCTTGCTCGCATAATGGCAGACATGAAGCTGAAGGGGACAGACCTAGAGGAGGGTGAATCATGTGGGTGCCCTTTAGAATTTGTCCTACTACAATTGCATGGCAAAAACTTTAGCAGCTTATTCTTTTTGAGCTGTTGAGCTACTGTGATAGTGTAAATTTAACAACACACAAATAAGCACTACAGACATGTATATTACTGCTCCAAGTAGTCTGAGACTTCTGCAAATTGCTCTGGCTAGACATTTTATACAGATATATCCAAAGAGAGGATAACTGCCCCTTGGACAATCCCCAACCTCCTGGGTAACTTTCACTTAGTGAGACAAAGTCTCTTGTTTCTGGGCCTTTTCTTGTTGGAGACAATTGCAAATACCTCGTGATTTGTCCAACTTTATGTTTTAGTTGAGTCATTCATTTCATTAACTTTGCCTCAGAGAAAGTGTAAAGACAAATACCATGAAGTGTTGGATGATGACTCGATTGATTTGAAATATTAACACAGTCAGTGCAACTGATGAGACACCCAGAATGAACTGTCCTCCTGTAAAAATATTAAATGAAATGTGTTGCATCATGATCTGCTTCATTAAACTAGCCAATGTTACAAACAGCAGATCAGCACATCGTCATGCTAATGTCCCTTCTAGTGATGTTAAATTAGTAAGTCTGCTATTAAGTAACACGATAGCAGAAGATCATGTATATACAGAGTATGTATGGCAGATTTTTTTCCTTTACTTTGAAGCAGATGGTAGTATTTTTTCCATTTTTACTGGGTTGAATCACGAGTGTGACTGTCAGTGGACTCCAAATCAATGAGGCATTCATCTGTGGTGTATTAAACAGGAGAAAAATAATCCAGGACAACAATGTAGATGTCATGAATCCCTCTTGCAAACCCACCAAGCAAACCTTTAAATCAAGCTAAAAATATCAAATTGATGTCATGATATTACCGAGTTGTACGGAAATGACTTGGCAAGGTTGAAAGTTGGTCAAAGCACCTGTATCCTAGCTGTGATTCCTTGAATGAAGGTAGACTGACGTCATGATGTTGATGATCTTCTTCTTTTGAGTCAATATCTGTTGTAACTATGCCAACCAACACAGGCCGCCATAGATTGCCAATTTATAAGGTCCTTATCAGCATTTGTGGCACTGGTCTTGTATGAAGTGTTAACATAGTAAGAGGTAGGGTGTTTTTTCAGACTTTGTAACTGGATCGCTGATAACACGTAGATGACGTCATCCTCACTTCCCTCTTTCCAGTTCTGATGTTAATGGAACGCAGCATTAGGGGCAGCACCTCTGCCACTGTCACATATGACAGAATAAATACGACATGTCAGATTATGGTTTAGGGTCATGGTAGGATATGATTCTAATCGCAGTTGGAACTCGAATAGTCGCTCTTTGCTTGTGGGAGAGAATCTGTTAGAGTATGGGTAAGCATGGAGATAGCTCAGTCAGCATTGAGGAAACCAGCAAAAGCTGTGCAGCATCTGCTGCAGCACAACTCTTCTGTTGCACAGTGATGTCACACAGAGAGGACACTGGTGCACAGTCTGATTTGTCAAGCCTGAATCCCTGTTAACCCTGTCTATGAGTGAACCATTTCAGAAACTGTCATTTGAGTTTGTATGGCATGGCAAAATATTCAGATAAAGCTATGTTTTCAAAAATACCTGCCCACTTGTAAACATGGCTTTAGTCTGACACTTACCCTACAACAACTGTGCCGAGCATCTTTAGAATTTACAAAGCAATAATCAGTTTAGTACCTGATGGACGTGATTGCTTTTATTGGTAATACAAAGTTATAAGTATTCATTTTAGTGTGTTTTATAACCCGCTAAAACTCCCTATAGGAGCATTAAAGTGCAGTATGTGAAATAAGCTGTATGCCCTGAGCCTGTCGGACAAGTTTGAAATAAACTCTGTTTCATTGCAGAGATATTGTTAACGTTTTCTCTTTTTCTCAACTCCTTTGCAGCTCGGCAAGTTTCGAATGCTGCTGTTCACTGGAGAGGAAGAGGATCAGAGGATACGCATGGAAAACAACTTCAGGCCTCCCCAGCCTCTCAAAGGCAGGAAAGTCCGCTCCTCCAATTAATGTGACCTCAAAAGATCTGAAGTCAGGAAGAACAACAAGAGCTCTTTTTAGACAACAGTGAATGCAATAAATTGAGTGTACATTTTACATTTTACCTCACAGTAGCTTTTCCTGAGGATATCTGATTGTAACTTTGGATGCTGCCAGCACAATGAGGTGTATGTTTGTTCTCTATCAGTCAGAGGGACTAATCATTTTTAAATAATTTATGGAATAATAAAAGGGATATATTTGTATTTATTCTAAGCAAGTGAATCTGTAATTACTGTAATGACCATTACTGATAGAGGCTGAACAATGATAAAGATTCAAGGTTATGCGATGCTGTAGCTGTTCAAGCATTGCCAAGGCAACAAAAGGCTGTTTGAACCAGCAACAAACTCTTGCACAAGGCCAAGATACATAACTGTGAGTGTATCATGTTTCAGTGTGTCGCTCTCTGCTGTCTGCAGACTCTCAGCCTCAGCCTCCTCACTGATCCTGGCTGATCCCCAGTTGATCCTCTCTATTGCTGGTAGATTCCCAGCGCTTGTGGCCATAGATCCCTTTCAGTCCAACAATGCCAACTGGAGGTGGGATTGGATTAGTGCCGCATTTGCTCGAACTACTCTGTTTGGCCTCGACAGAGAGCTTGAAAGTCTCAGGTCCTTTTATGAAGCTCAACTGACTTGAATATAATGTAGTACTTGTGGAATTAAGCTCCAGAATTAACAAAACACTTCTGTTCATAGCCTTCATCTTAAGTTGGATTATTAAACTGAAGTAGCTCCATCCTGATTTCAGCACTTTTAGATAACCGCCAACCTCCATATATTTGTTTATGCAGTCTTCTTTATCTGAGATTAAATGCACTATGCCTCAAGTGTGTTATTTGCATGTCTGGTGTTCCTGCTATCGAGGAGGATACCCACACTGTTAATTAACAGCTTACCCTTAAAGCTGCACCTTACAGTGGAGAGAGTACACATTGCGGATATCCTGTTGAGGCCCACAGGTATCAGAACCATGGCAACTTTATGTAATCCAAGTCCTTTTTTCTGGACTTAAATGAAACTATTTCACGGGGATGACTGCTTATTCAACAGAAGTAAACTGCACATCAATAGTGGCATTTCTCATGTGATTGTTGCTTTCTGTTCAAGTGAAAGAACATTTTAAAGTGATTTCTGGATGGTTTGGATATTTTTGTAATGCAGTAAAATCAGGTTTGCTGAATCAAATAAAAATCAGAGTAACAGTGTGCTTTTACTGTCTTTTTTAATATTAGAATACAAGGGGATATGGGTGCACATGTTGTAGCATCTCTTCACCAAACACCACAACGTCTGAAGCCGTACCAAGAAATGCAACTCATTCTGCATACTCACCTGTCCTGTCAATTGACAACATACTACACTCCTGCACACTCAAATTTACAGCATTCTTCATGCTAAGCTAACAGCTAGCATGTTGTTTCAACTTACTAAATAAGCCTGCCGTCTCTGAATTGTATCACCTAAATGTTAGCCTTAAAGATGAACTAGCGACAAGCTGGCATGATGGTTGGTTCATCAATTAACAACAGTGAAAATAAAAGTTCTTATTTGAACAGCAACCCAGTCAACTGAGTTACAGAATTGAAAAGTATTCGTAGACTTGTGTTTTTTTTCCTCCTTACATGGCCGGCCACCTAGCTTCACTCAGAACTGCAGTGACAAGCATGCCCTACTTTCATTTACCTTCTATTAGACAGCCTACCACAGCAATACACTAATCAGTTAGTATGAGGCATGCAGTACGCTATGCTAACATTTGAGGGGTATGCTAGACATTCTGTATGCGGATGTCACACCAAAAAAAACTAGTAACTGTACCATATAATTCTATCTTGTACAGTGAAAGCATCAACAGGATTAAGTTGGAAATGGTGGACAGCAGTACACCAACTCCAGCAGCATGTAAGTAAATAGCATCTCATTGCATTTACAGTGTAATAAGCATAACAACTAAATAGACATTTTTTGAATTGTCAGTCATTTCACATTTCAAAAGTTGTTGTAAAATCCAAATGATTAACTTTTGTTTTCCACTCTAGAAGTGGAAACTAGCTATCAATTAAGTGTCATTAGTGGTTAGCTGGGTTAATGTTTTGTTTTTCCTTTCAACACAAAGGACACATACCAGCAAAGTCATGTCTTGCATATGACAGTACTTTTTATATTATTAAATTTTACACATGCTACAGATTTCCACTGGGTACTAGATCCTTTATTGTATTTTTTTTAGTTTTATATTACCTTTTGTGTGTTAAACATGACCTCACCACATGGTTGAGTCCTTAATTGTATTTGCATCAGGGCTTCTTCCTCACCTCTATTACTAGTGCAGGTAGGTGCTAAAAACAGCTTGTTCCTCATCTCCCTGTATAGACCTAGACATGTGATTCTCTTGTTGTGTCAGCAGTTAAAGCCCACTGGTTCAGGGGATCCACCCCAGTGCAGAACAAAGATTGTATATGAATGCAGAATTGTTGACATGGTTTCAAGCAGTGCTGAAATGACCAATCATCTCAGAGTTGACCTTTCAACCAATCAGAGTGGGCTGAGCTAATGTGCAAAGGTAGTCTGAAAATGGTAGGAGGTCGAACAGAACAACTGAGAAGAAAGAGAGAGTGGCCGAGACTGAGAGAGAAAATCATCTTGATCAGGGGTCCTCTTTATATGAAAACTATTATTATTTTCTGCATGAGCAGTTGTAAATCTAACAGATTATTTACAAAAAAAAAAAAAGCATATTTCAACCAGAGATAAGACAGTATGTGGGCTCTCTGAAGTCTTAACTGGGAGCATAATGTTTGTACTAAGCCGCCCTGAAATGCACCAGGGCTCCCTCTAGCCAGGCATCATCATGCATAAACACTGAAAGCAGCCATATTCAAATATTTTGCCATGTTAAATAACACTACATTAGCTTTATAGCTGTACTGATGACAAATATTCATTGTTTTATTCTTAGTTACAGGCTGATGGTCAAAGTAGCTCATTGATAACCAACTAAGCTCAGACCCAAAACATGAAATTTTTGGAAAATGTTATGTGGGGAAATCAGGTTTTTTAGTGTTGTAGAAATACATTAAAATAACTTGCTCTATGTAGTTTGCAGTATATGGCAGACGTGTTTGAGAAGTAGTGGCTCATGTAGTGTGTGGAATCAGACACAGCTGAGGTTAAATGTTCAGGCCCAGCATGTGAAGTCTCACATAAGTAGCAAAATGTTGGATTGAAATGCAGCTTACACTGTGTGATCACATTTAAAAGAAATAGTGAAAGTCTGCAGTTTGTACACCTCCAGATTTATGGTCTTCTTTTCTTATGTCTTGGCGCTACTTCCGATCCTCACAAATTGGAGGCCTGGTGCCAGAGTAGGAAGATATTTGCATTTACTAATTTTATTTGCTCCTTTATCTTCCCACCCAGAACCATTTTTACCATTTCAAGTGTATGTAAGTTGGTCTTGTAACTGATGCCTGCAATCTGCTTTTAATCAGTCAAGCAAATATTTAAACTCACTCTCACTGGTGTGACACAGAAGCACTGCAGTTTTAAGATAATTAGTAGCCAGGTTGTAGCCTGAAGGGCATGGAGAAAGGACATGGGCTTGGATCAATCAATTATTTACCTTCAGTTTTAACTAAATGAGTTTTATTTGGTCCTAACAGCTGATAGTATCAATGAGCCATTATTGTTATACTGATTGGTTTGTCTATGATATATGGGAGAAAGGTATTTTGGTCTCAATTCTTTTTGCCATAGATTATCATTGAAGGAATTTCCACATCAACAATGGCCCATGTTTAATTTCATGGAAATAAACTGAGATAAAAGCTGGTCAAATACATCTCTTACCTTTCTACATCAAACTGGGTTTCTGATGAACCAGATTTGGTAGAAAGGCTCCCTCGTGATAAAAAATGTCTTTCTAATTCAAACTGTCTTATTTGATGGATTAGAGAGTTTACACTTCGATCAAGCCGGAATGCATTTCCCAAAGCAAAAGTCATATTGCTATAAGATGAGGTTAAAACCAGGTCATGTGCAAAAAAGCATTATAAACCAGGTACTAAAATTAAAATCAGATTTTAATATTCAACTTATAGACACTTCAATTATGTGACTGAACACATGGAAGCTTAGAAGTATGTTTGTAAATGTTTCTATCCAGTTACATTTGACTCTTTGCACATTATTGTTCTTGCAAAAAATATTTAATTCAGTCTGTAACTTTATGCTGTAATGTTAATATCTGTCCAGCAGATGGCAAGATTGAGGTCAAATTAGAAAAAAAATCATTTAGGGTAATAATGTTCTCAAACAAAACATTTTTCTTTAAAATGACTAATCTCCTGACAGTTCATTATTCACTTTAAATTGATAAATACGGTTCTTCTGTTCTCTTGCAGATCTTTCTGTAATGTACCAAAAAAAAATCTCTTTATGGAGGTACTCAAAAAATCAATGTCCTAATCTTTTAAGTTCAATATTTAAAAAAAAAAAATCCTCACTCTTACCCCTAAAATCCTGCTAGTTTCCTGAATTATTTAAACGCATTCCTTTAGACACAAGTCCTTTATTTTGTTGGTAACACAATTTTGTTAAAATTTCACCCACAGGACTCCAATCAGTATTTACACATTTGAAATTCCAGAGCAATTTGGCCAGAGGAGTTATGGTTTCATGACCAAATTTCTGAGGTTTTTAATCTGCATTTTATGTATTAAGATCAATTTTACCACCCCATCACAATATAATAACCTTTTCTCTGGATAATTAGTTTTCAGTCAATCAAGACCATCTTTGACTGTTTTTATATTTACTATCCAAATCCCCAAAAAATGTTTACATCAACATTAATTGTGAGTTTACTCGTGGTAGTTTACCAGATTGACAGGAATCTTGTTAACATCCAAATTTTAATTAACAACCTCCCCATAGTGCCTTCCTCCTTTTTAAAAGTAAGCTCTGATATAACTGATGGTATGTAAACATTTATTTCCTTCCTCCTGAATCAAAAATAGTTTCAGCACTTCTTATGCGCCTTTTCCAACATACGGTTGGTTTGTTTTCTGTCCTGCAGGGGGCAGCATCTCCTCTTTTTTGAGTCACATTCGGACTGTGCTGCTTTGCCACTGACTCAAAGATGAATTTCAGAAAGAAAAATGAAACAAGGATGACACCATCACAGACATCTGAAAACAGAGTCATGGGAAGATGATGTAATTTGTGTTGACTTCTGCAGAAACACATCTAACATCGGAGGATCTGCACATCCTCTTACTTTGTGCTGTCAGTAACACTTGACCTTGCCTTAGTCTGCCCCTCTCACTCCCTGTGTTTGTATCAGGAGGTTGAATTTCCCCATCTGGTTTCATTCTCAGGTTAATGCTGATGGCTGTGGAAAAATCAGAGTGCAGGTTTATGAATAAAGAATGAAAGTGTGTGTGTGTGAGGTCTATTTAACACAAAATCTTAAATGGTCATTTTGAAATAGAATCAGGGATCTTTATTGGGACTGAGAATACCTGAGTGGGCAAATCATCATCGGCCACAATCAATGTTCGATGTAAACAGATATTACAGTCAAGTCTCAGAAATAGAGTCAGTCACATGTATTTTTAGCATCAGGATATCTGAACACTTTTTCCAAGAAACAGCAACATCTGAGTGACCTTTGTTTGTCAAATCTGAGCGACAAACAAAGATGAGACACAGACTGATTTACAGTAAGACAGGATGACTTAAAGAAATGTTTGGTCAAATAAAAAGATAATGACATTAACTATGCCATTTCAGATCCAAAAAAGAAACTATTTACCTAAATTATATAAAAATAAAGCACATTAATCTTTATACAGTAGTTTAAATTCTATGTATTGTCGGTGTCCAATGAAATGACTGATAAAAATTGCATCAAATACTATGTATGTTGCCTATAACATCAGATGGTTGTTTTTTGTCTAAACTGTTCCTCAATGACACTCTCATAATCTCCTCCTAGCATCATCTGTCATTGTCCCCTCATGTCTCTTAACCTCAACCTACTAATAAATTGTACTGATGGACTAACTGACTTACTTGTAGAAGAGAGCAACAGTGAAGCAATACAAAGCCAGACATTTTGTGGAAATGGGATGGAATCATTGTTTCCAGATTGCTTGGAGAGCCAGTTTCTGTGGAACAAGTGGAACCCCCCCCTTTGGCTCAGACTTACGTGGACACAGCAACTTAACTCTGTTTTAGAGCAAAAAAACTGAGCTGAGATCACTCAGAGATCTAAGCCCAATTTAATATAAAGCCTGGAACGGTTTGTCTGCAAGGAGAGCAAATCAACCCAGCAATCAGAACAAACAGGTTAACAAGGTATTCAAAGACAACTTGGTTATTCAGGGGACAGCATAAATGTCATTTTCTTTGCCACAGGTTTTTTTTGTTGTGCTTTAGTTGATATTAATTTTAAAGTGAGACTGACCCAAAGGTTACATTAGCTATGAAGGAAGGCCGTATGTGGCCCCAAAACAGCCAGCTGCCCAACCCCTGGGTTAACTCACCCTGCAGTAGCAGTATAACCAGCAGCAGATACACTAAATATAGTTACCAGACAACTTCAATTACAACTGATACTAAATGTCAAGTGTGGTACAAATAACTAAATAAATAAATCAGTTGGTATTGTGTAGGGTTGCTCTTAGTGCTTGGTTCTAATAAGCACAAAAATGACAACAGACTAATGTTACTCGCCAGCAGCAGAGCATCATAGGACCAAAATCAAAACGTTGTATAGTCCCCAGGCTAAGAAGGGGAAAATGAGGGCATAATTTACAAAAGCTTATCAAAAATGAATAACAGAATACTGGAAAAGTACTTGCCTTATCTGATGGGTCTTGATTTCTGCTGCAACATTCATCTGGAATAAACAACATGAAGGCATGGATCCATTCTGCCTCATATCAAATGTTAAGCTAGTGCTATTGTATCGGTGTGGGTGATACTTTGTTGGCACTCTTTGGGCCACTTAGTACCGGATGAGCATTGTTCAAATGCCACACCCTACTTGAGTATTGTCAATGGCCATATTAATCCCTTCATGACCACAGTGTACCTCTGTTGGCTTCTTCCAGCTGGATAATGCACCATGTCCCAAATCATCTCAAACTAGTTTCTTGATATGACAATTAGTTCACTGTTCCACAGTGACCTCCAGGATTACCAGTTCATGTAACATTTGCATAACGGATGTACAGCTGAAAAATCTGCTGCAGCTGTGAGATGATAACATCTCAACAGGGACCAAAATCGTGGAGGAATGTTTGCAGCACCTTGAAAAACCTACGTAAAGAGAAATAAAGGCAGTTCTTAGACAAAATGGGGGTTCAACCAGATACTAGCAAGGTGGTGTACCTAATAAATTGGCTAATGACTGTATTAGTTGGACTCCAGGGAATCTGCCTTACAGTATAATGCTGCTTTATTGTCATAAATTTAATCTGCTTTAAGACTCTTTAAGTGAAATCTAATGCCTGATTTCGTTTTCATGAGAGTAAACGGACTTTGATGAATGTTTTAGTAGCACTCCATATATTTATGGACAGTTTTAATGGTGCAAGTCAACAGAGCTTAATTTATCTTTTCTAAACAACTCTTTTAAACCTGCTATTCAGTGAGTCACCTTTTCTATTTCAGCAGTAAATCTGAAACTCCCCTAAATCATTTTAAGTTTCCTTGTATTGCCAAGGACAGTGACTTTATCTAGCAATCAGAGGACACAGCCGTGGTGCAGTTGCCATGGATACAAACAGCGCATGCAACACAACACAAATGCTTGGCCGACTCATATCTCCCCCCTACTTGTGCATGAGCCGGTGATCCATCGCCATCACCCTGTCAGAAAATAAAACCATACGGCAAAAATATCTGACGCTTCTTTCCCCTAAAGACCTTTGTGGTGACACGTGTATTTCTGCGTTCATTAAGGGGAGGGGGGCTTTATTTAGCAGCATGTTATCTGTTTTGTGTGGAAACCAACACACACACACTCACTAACGCACCACCTGACTTTTCTAGATGCTCATGCTTTTAGCCTTCACCCAGGATCAGGGTCAGGTTTAAGGTTCAACTAACAACTTTCTTGACAATATATACCTTTTATGGGTTGTGTATATCCACCAAATAACTTTGGGGTTGTCAGGCGGCGGCCTCGGATAGCAGAGTGGATTATAAATCACAGCATCAGAGGCGAGCTGAGGTCCTCTCTTGGGCACTCTGCTGGTGGTCTGTTATGATAATTAAAGAAAACAGTGCTCTGCTTTCGAGGCAGAGAGGTCGTGATCTGTAACTCTATACTCAGCTGTCAGCTCATATATACCATAAACGCTCTGATCTATGGGCTATCTTACTAAAATACCTACTATCCTTGTCTTGTATTTGTGTTGTGGCCTTGTGTGATTTCTCTCTGTGAGTGGATTGAGACATCATACCCTGATCTCCACACCCTGACATCTGATCTTGGTAGCAGGGGGGTTACAGAGTATTAAGTTATGACATATTCTGAGTGGGCGACATACATCTACGTGGTCGGCAGCTCAAGTGGTATGACTTTCCCCTGTGACCCTGTAATGCTGATCTATCCACTGTTTTCACACAGCGTCTATAGCAACACGGCACAGTCAGCGCTGCATCATGGCTCAGTCAACACATATTTCATATGAATCTGTTTAGAGTTTGTGTCAGGGTTAGCTCCAACTAAGCTTCTGAGTAAAAGATTTATATTTAGGGCTATTTTAATCCAGCTTTAAAGAAAGTTAAACCCACCAGTTGTTGCAGAGACAAATTCATAAAATAGGTCTTTTGACCTTTTTTCCTCGTGATTTCATTTAAGGGTGCATTAAAGTGCATCTTTACAGGACAGTTTTCTGAAGTAGATATGATTTAATTTTTGCCATCATGATGATGATTAAAAAATGATATTATTAGTCTATTACCTCATGTCAACCCTAAACTCTTAAACTCAACACCCCAAACTCCAGCCATGGACATCCCAACTAAGGGTTAACATTGTCAGATCTTATATAAATGTCAAATTACCCATACTGCCTCTACCAAGGGCCATCAGAGATTGTCTTTGGCATAGGCAGTATAGGCAGCTATCAGGGGCACCAGCTGGCCATATAGTACCACTGGAACACCAAACTGTAAGCCACATAACATAAATTACTTGTGCTTTTTTTTTTTTTTTTCATTTTTTTGTCCAATACAAGAGACAAATACTGAAATCTTGCCTAGCTCTGTTGACAACTGACTGATACCTGACAAATATCACTCACTTTAACATATTCCAAAGGTGCGGCTGATGTCAATAGGGTACAATGCATTTTAGCTGATGGCTGCATTTAAGATGTATCATAGAGCCATGAGTCATATACTGTTGCCACAGTGGCACAGCAGGGCCTGTCGTCTGTGTGGTGTTTGCATGTTTCCCCAGTGCATTTTAGGTTCTCTCAAGGCACTCTGGCTTCCTCCAACAGACCAAAGTCATGCTCATTAGGTTGATTTATGACTCCAAATTGCCTTGAGGTATAAGTGTGAGCATGAATGGTTGTTCGTCTCTCTGCCCCACCCCTTGGTCAATGTAAGCTGGGTGAAGCCCCAGCTACCCCACACCAAGAGGGAAAGGTGGCATAGACAATGGCTG
>JAZDUH010000354.1:3027500-3287500 GCA_036419115.1 Scarus forsteni | reverse complement strand
ATGAGTGACTGTTGCCCTTATAGCAGTTCCACGCAGAGATTATTTCAAACACTTGGGCTAAAAGATGGTCATGCTTTCTATATTTAAACTTGTATTTAACCTGGCATGATCTGTATTGAGTCTGAGGATTGCAATCATGCAAATGCTTGTGCCAAGATGGAGATGTGTCAGCGATGCTCAATGACTGTGTGGGATGAGTGAGTCTGAGAGGAATTAAATATTGAAATATTGTTTCTGTTGATCTATTGTTCCTACAGCTCCTCTTACAATATCCAGAAATGTAGGACATTCAGTTTTATGGAGCTTTATTTGTTGATATATTGTCATTTTAAGATAGAGTTATTTTAATTAACAGGATTTTCTTCTTCCTTAATTTAAATAACAAGATACAACATCTGAGCGGTATGTGGGCTTATGCTGGTGTCAAGCTACAGGATTTAAGCACTACTATAGCCGGATCCAACAGCCATAGTTTTTTTTTTTTTTTTAATCTTGCATCATATTTCATAATAATTAACTATCAAGACCCAACCAGAGACACTTCATGACTACCTGACAGAAGGTCTACCATGCTTGGTTTTGTCCTGCCTCCTGTGATTTGCCTGCACTCGCAACAGTCAGAAATGTGAATATAAAACAGCAAAGCAAAAGAGGAATGAGCTGGTTGCTTTGAGATAAAACCATGAGCTATTGGAAAAGTTTGTAGAGCTTTGAAAACAGCATCCTTTTGACTTTATGTTGTGCTGTCAAGGAATTAATGGGCAGATTGGAAAAGAGAAATGTTTGCAAAGGACAGAAGCTTAAATAAGTATTTTTTTTTAGAAAAACAAGCTGGAGTATTCCATAGTAAATATAGTATGACATGTTTTCTATTGTGTTCAGTGCACTTTGCACTACAGGGCTTTTGTACATTGTTTCAAATGAGCAGGAAACACCTTTGTTATTTGTGGGTTTCTCAGGGGGTCACGAAGTTTCAGAGGCTGTTGTGTATCTTTAATAAGAATACCATCATTGCTTCTCTTCTTGGCTCACTCCCACATGCACTTGATTCTGTCTTCATGAATACACCCCATGGCACTGCATATATATGAGCTGCTCTTGTTTTAGACACGTTTGCTTCAGATGGCAGTGCATGACTATCTCAGGACATAACTGGGCTTCTTTAAAACAGCCAGACATGTTTGGAAAACACATTTTAGGATCTCAGTTGAGACAAAATTGAGGCTCTGAGCCACAGAAACACGAGGGAAACAAACTCAGACACTGTTGACCTCAGTCTTCTTTGGGAATTTCTAAAATATTAAAACTTTGAATTAGCAACTCTGCTTCTCTTCCATCATGTTTAAAATGAGATTCATTTTTTATATATCTTAAATGGGGGCTGCTGAATAGTAAAAAAAATTATAGCAAATTAAGAAGGTTTTCATCACAGGTATAATTTTGATTATTTTGCTTTAAAAGTTTACTTCCATACTTATAGTGTTAAGTAGTTCATGGCATCTTTGTAGAACTTCCTATTTAGATTCAATTAATGCAAAGAAGTATAGCTTCTACTATTTAGTCTTTAAATTACAGTGTTTATTGCTGTGCTTCTGTCAGTTATATCTAATAATCTTACATAAGGCACCATTTTAATCTTTAGGAATTTTACTTTGATTGCTTTTCTGTGTTTGTTGTATTTAAGACTTTAATATAGATTTTCTCAACCAGCTGTTCTTATTAGTTTATACTTTTTTAATTTGTACTTTAAGCAAAAAGTCATCTACTTTCTATAAAGATAGAGACCTGTGCTATTTTGCCAGAGAAAGAGGAATTCCAAGGAAGGTGAGACCATTAACTTGAACATAGAAAAACAGACCTCGCCCCACATCAAAAAGAAAATTATTTGACATCTAAAGCTGCAGATTAATTCAGACTTATATCATGAGCTCTTTATTTCAATTGATAATATTTGACCACAAAGTCATCATCATTATTACAACTGTCAGTTATTTTTTAAAAGTGTTTTGTAACATTTTGGCCTTCCTTACACACAAACTGTGTTTTGCATCTAAACACCATTTGAGAAAAGAAACCTGTATTTTTAAAGACAGAAGAGAAAACCTGTGATCAAAAATACCTACTTACAAAATGTATTCATGCTGATGGCCTTGATTAAATACAAGACATGCACTAAGTATCCAACCCATAACATAATGCTGTTGAACCCTGATTGGTCCCACTTTGTCCAGAATGGTGGGAAGTCATAAATCAAGCCATGAAATCAGCAATCAGTGAGCACACATAATGTTGATTGGCATATTTAGCCTGATTTGAATCCTCATTTATCGGAGGGCAAGGGCAGCTTATTCACAGCTCTGTGTCAGAGTCTGCTTTGCTTTCCTGTGTATTTATTTTCCAGCTGCATCTTGAATCAAATTGTTGATTTCCAGCTTCCTGTCTTATAGTCTGAAATGTCTGAGTGATTACAGTCTCAGAGATGCCATAAATAGCAAGCGTGACGCACTTTCTCTGTCAAATGTCCATTTTGTGTGACTTGCAAGTTTAAACTGTTTTGCTCAGAACATCAAATTACTGTATGGGATGTATGATAGAAAATAGAAAACAGGATTATGACCTCCAGGACTCTATGGCTCTCTCCCAAGCATTTCAGTTCTCATGTGCCTCATGAACATTCTGTTTCACACACTCAAAAATATTATCCATTTAATACAGGAATTATATTATATTGTATATTACTGTATATTATACTGATGAAACCTTCTGTGTTTTGGAAATGTTTTAAGTGCTCTAATTTTGCCTAAATTTAGGTTTTGATGGTTGCTAGAGTGCGTTTGTAATCGTCCATGTTCAGAACACCTTCTACTTTTCACAAGAGTATACCTGATAAAGTTTTATTCTTACTGTTCTCTGATTGGCTGACCAGTTTTCTCTGTGGTGATTGGTTCTCAGTGTCATGTTATCAGTTTTCAGATTCTGTGTTATCAGTTTTCAGATTCTGTAATCTGTCTACAGTCTCTGGTCTTCAGTGGGCTTTCTACCCTGAGTCTACTGCCGACGAAATGATTACAGGACTTCAGGCAGGTAGGTCTACTCTTGGGGAGTTGTTTAAGGCAGCTACTGGCGCTGTAAACAGGGGAGAAGTCCCTGTGCAGTGAATGTGAAGAGGTGCTCACATGGAGGAGATATGTGTACATGCGAACACTCTAAAGGACATAAAACTCAAAAAGCGTATTATGGGCTCTAAAAAGAAAACAGATTAACAAAGAAAAATCTGTAATGATCCTTATGCATTTAAATATCCAAGTCCAGCTCCATGGATAAATGATGAAGAATGTGTGTTGAACCTTTTCAAAGCTACTTTGAGAAACTTTTTCTGTTTATTCAAGCTCCCAGTTGACAAGAACATCTGATACTTACATTATTAACATGGTTAATGCTCTGAAGGGTGCTTCATCTGACACTTTATAAATTATAATCAGTCTCGGTGTGTACGGACTCATAAACTTTTGACGTTTACTGACATAATTTAATTTTATTGTTAGGATATCTGCAAATCCTCTCAATAGGTTTAATTAAAAATGGGGATGCTATAGAAAAATCTTGTGTATAAAGTACATCGTGAAAAATGTAGCTTTAGTAACTAATTTTGAGTTATCCTAAGTAAAATGTTTTAAAATACTTATTTAATAGCCCTGACATGTCTCCATAAGCTGTACAGTGTATCAAACCATCCAGTTATTTTTCTTCAAAGCAACTGGATAGTTGTGATTTAAAAACTTATCTTAATTTTGGGATTTCTCCTTGCATCATTTGTTCGCAACTTTGCATGGTTGCTACCTTGGACAGGTCTTCTTTCACCTCAGTGGGATTCCTGGGAATTAAGGGTAAATTAATAAGTTAAAAGTATCAAAAACAGTTGCATTATTTCTATTAGTATCAAAGTATTATTGAATTATATTTGCTTTCTTAAATTTTGTTTAACACACCAGTTATAGATCAACATGTAATATATGAAACAACATTTTGGCTGCATGGATTCACTTACTTCCTACTATGGTTGTTGATATATCCTATGGTCAGTGGTTCTTCTGTTTCAGGCCTATGACTCACCATCACCTCATCAATGATTCAAGCTTGGAACCAACCTATTATACTTGTAATTGTAGAAAAATAGACTGTTAACTACATTGGTCAAATTTCTTTTAAGCTAGAGTTCACTGTGTTATTTCAAGTTAATTCTTATTCCTGGGTGTCACTGCAGGACATGGCAGCACATTTCCAACTAACATTTTCAGCTTCTTGGTCCCCTTCTACGTCGAGGCCGACCAGTTGAGAGCCACTGGCTAAGTTAATGCTAATGTTTTACAGTATATATTTTGTTGCAATATAATAACACTGTGCCATTTTGAAAATCCTTGCCATTTTTTTGTAAAGCAAGGAGCAAGTACTCTCAGAATATTCAGGGCAGTAATATAAACATAATTGTGGCAGATAGACAAATTATCTAGTACTTTTCTTTTGCCCACTGCTGGATTAGAGCAGCATCAAGCAGGGAGCTTCTCACGCTGTCACTGAGTGCTATGTGAAAGTGGACAGCTGCCTACAATCATCTACCTTAAACCAGTTTCAAAGTTAGAGAAAACATTGATATATACACAGTTTGTTCTCAGTGTGTACATTAGTGATCCCCCCGAGGAGGTGAGCAGTCAAACTCTGCCTCAGAAAGGCAGTAAAAGTGAGCTTACAGTTAGAGTGGACAGCTGGATTCTCCATCAGTGACAATGATGCAACATAACACACCAGTGCGTTGTGTCCCGGTTAAGCAGCACCATTCCTGTCATGAATCAATTTATCGTGCAAATGGAAAACCCTGTCACCCCCTGACCTTTCTCAACTGCCAGTAATCGCAGGCAATTTATATTAGTCAAACATAATTTACTGAAAGAGCAGGAGATGTTGCAACATCTAAGGGCAAGGTTATTCCCACACGCTGTGGGGCCATTTAATACTGCATTTCTGGAGGTCATCTCACAGGAAGAACTCTTGTGTTTTAACCTTTAAGATTCAAGTTTCCATTTGGACATTATTAACAGGAAGCAGATGTCCTACATGCTCTTGTGCAGAGGCTGAAAGGGGTTTTTATTTCACTTATATTCAAATGAAAGCCTGCATGCTTGGACTGCAATCAGTGATGTTAAATGAGACGATACATAAGTGTTCCCTCCAGATCAAGTGCAGCCCAATCAAGCATGCTGTAATCAAAATGCTAATGAACACTATATATAAATCTGTACCCAGTCTCCACACCTCTGTTCTTACAAATCACTCTGTCATAGAGATGTCTTCTTTATCCTCTGATTAGATCTACGTCCTAGCAAATAAACATTAGACTTAAGATGGCTCTGAAAAAGACAGAAAAGCTGTCAATACCTAGCCTGGTTGTGTTTGTAACACCCTGACCATTTCTGACACTGTATTAAGTCATTCTACTTCGGCCATGACCACACATAAGAGGGCCTTTTTGAATAATCTGTGCATTATAGACATTACACAAACAGCATTCTGTGTCACAAAAATAAACATCATGGAAGACACCTGTCAGAATGAAGATGTTCTGAAACTCTCTTTAGTGTTTACAAGTGGTCTGGAAAAAAACAGTATTCTGGACGTGAAAGGTCATAGTGCACTCCTGTTTCTCACCCCTGTGTGGCCCCATAGTTTACACAATGGTTATACTGAAGTGGATGTTGCCCAGCTTTGCTCTAATGTCAACAATGAAATAATGACATGCAACCCATACACACAGTCACTGAGACACAAGCTACTGTTTCATGAAAGCCTGCCAGTGTTTTCAACTAGACCCAGTGTTCAAGACCCTGTTTAAAGTGTGACCCTGTTAACTGGTGACCTTTTACCGGTGTCTGTGGTTGCCATGGTTAAAATAGAGGATGAAACTAACAAGAGTACTCTCAAATGCCTCTTTTTATTAGATCACAAGGAGGTTGTGTTTTTGCAGGTGTTTGTCTGTCTGACTTTTTGAAATGTCATTCAAAAAGTTCGAAACAGATTTTTATGAAATTTTCAGGAAGGGTTGGTCATGGTACAAAGAGAAAGTGATTAGATTTCACTGGTGATCTCAATCTGGATGCGCTAATAACTCTGTACTGTCTTTGAGGAGATTTGTGCCAAAGGTGTCTAGTTTTTTTCATTGTAGCATCAGCACTGGCTCATCATACATGCTTTTGATGAGAACAAAACAAAAGAACATTTGCAATGAATGCCGGTTAATATCAGTTTATATGGTCAGAATATAAAGGGTAATACTATCACATTTTGTAATGATTGTCACTGTTTCTTCCTCAAACTAGCCTTAACTCTCTTCACTGTCTTTGCTTATGTCTTTGTTGACATGAATTAATGTTCTGTCCACATGGTGACAGAGCATTAATTCAATGTTTTCATTTTTAAACTTGACAGAAATGTGTCCATTCACATGAAAACACTGAAAATCATGTAGCATAGGCCTGCAAGTGATGCTGTAACGCTTCTGCAGACATACACAAAAACCATAGAGGAAGACCTTGAGCATGCACATACAGCATGCCCAATGTAAACAAACACTAGCGTATGCTGTTCTCCATGTCGACTTGTTATTCACAGTGCTAGAAGTAGAACATCTTCACTTTAGCCAAAACAAGCTATGTAGCTTCTGCAGCACAAACAGGACAGTGTATTCTGTCATTGTTTCTATTCTTGAAGTTAGTGCATGCAGTTCAAGAGAGAGGCAGAGCTATGAGACCGTTGTTTCTTCAAATGTGCTTTTTGTGCACAGGGAAACACAAGGGTGGTGTTTTGAGATTTTTTCACTCTGGGACCTGTTTTCAAACTGTGCATTTTTCAGGCTCCTACAACACCAGATCTGTGTGGACAGCTCCAATTACAATAAAATGACACTATAAAATATGTCATTACAAGAATTTGTTTAGTTATAACTCGCGCTAATATTAGAAGACTTACAGGAAATTGTCAACAGTGGTAATGTTACTCCAGCTGTAGATGGGAAACTGTTAAGTTTGGCACCAAAGTAAAGATGGTGGTAAGAGCTTAAAATAGCTATAGCTGTGGGGAAACTCGGAACAGAGGAAAGAGGGATTAGGAAAAACTCTGGTCTGTGCTGGTAAACCAGTAATGGAAAACCAGCAGGCCTCTCAGGGAAAAACAGTCCCTCAGTGTCCATCCACATGTGGTGAATTTTCTTTTATTTCCCAAGCTACTTGAAGTGATTGGAAATCTCACCCTCATTTCTTTCTGTGGCCTTGTACCCCATGTCGGCCCTCTGAACCATCCCAGTGCGCTGTCGAATCTACAGGGACACATCAAGGCTAAAGTTGGAGGCTCATTACCTCTTAAATGTAACATTTGACCCATGTGTCACAAGCTTATCCCTTTGCTTCTGCTCCCTCATCTCCCCCAGGGTCCCCCTCAGTATACTCTGCTTTTACTTGGAGCTCTGATGCTTTGATTGGAACAGTTATCTGCTGATATAAATAGACCAGTATACATGGGCGGTGGGTGCATAGACTATCAGCTGTATTGTCAGTATATTTGGTGAGTCACTGCATGTTTAGAGTCCAGCTGAGGGGGCCGACTTCTTTCATCCTGTGAGGTAAATTTATTAATATGGTAATTGTTATATTTGCCCCTAATTTCTTGGCTGTTTTGTTGTTTTGCTCACATCTATCCAGCTTAAACCAAAGAGATGGGCTTTTGCAGGTGTACTCCCTAGAAACTATGGGGCTATAACCTGGGGTTTAAAAAGGAAATGTAATGCTGAGAATAAAGTCAAAATGTTGAGAATAACAACAAAATACCATTTTAGAATGAAATCAACTTTTATATTTTTACCTTCATTTGTCACAGTTTCCTTTTTCAGGGACACCTTAGCCTTCTTTTCTTGTAGTGCATATATAACTTCCTCCTCAATATTTTTCCCCTCCCTGGCCTTAATACTGATTTGAACCTTTGAAATTCCACCATTATTTTAAGTTAGAGAGGAGAAGCCACACCCTTTCACTTTTGCCATGGCCAAGTAGGTGTTGACAAACTCTGTTTTTGATGGCCAAATATGCTAGAGCATGGCATGGACCACCTAGTGTGAGAGCTCCCAAGGAAAAGCTTTTGAGACTTTATTGTAGTGTTGCCCCATTACATGAAAAGTGTTAATAATTGGAGTTCTTAAACAGTGGATTAAAAACATTATATTTAATATTCAAAGAGTTTAGTTTAATAGTTTAGGTTTTAACTCAACTGTTTGGATGATTATCATCTTAAAAACATGCAGTTATCTTATTGAGCTAATATAGACATGTGGTTGAACTGTGTGACAATGATGGGCAAATAAAAGCAGCGCAACTGCTGCAACACAGGAATTTCTCAGACACGATCAGCAGAGCAAAGTGGACTTAGGATGGGGATATCAATATTGAGAATCTATACTTTGAAAAGTGTTCTTTTGGTATTGATTCATCTCATAAACCATCAAAACAAAATAAGTGCTCTAACCAAATGTTTTTCTGCAAAGTTCTATGGAGTGGTTTCATTCTTCTTCTTTTTTGTCAGGCCAAGGCAGCACTACTTTCCATGTTGCAACTGTGGGGACCAATTTAATGCATCAAACAGTAATTAATTGCACCCACAACCTTACAAAGACACATCAAAGTTTTGTATCCAACTAAAGTAGAAATTACAGCGAGAAAACACAGTTTAAGAAATTGCTACTCTCTCTCCTTTCATGTTATAATAAATCAGTGCAACATTGGCCTTCATTAGAATAGTTTGTTCATTTGTATGTTTTGAATAGTTAAGTCATCACCACCACCAGAAGATAACTGAACCACTAAATCAGTTATAGATACAACAGAATATGACTGAAATAAAAGACTTAAAAACATTGCAGTGATTTTTACACAGACATACAGTAAGTTTGTGAAATCATGGGTTTGTCTTAAGGGGAAGAAGGGGCTGCACCTCACTATGCACCATTTTAGAAGGGTTCTGTCAAATCAGGCTGTACACTAATTTTACTTAAAGTATTCATTCTTTTCAAGCTTTCTATGAATATCATGATAATTCTGATATTGTGAGATTTATGGCCACAGTGATCATGAGATTAAAGTCTGATATTCTGACAGCCCTAGTCCTGTGACAAAAGGTCCAAACTGACAGACAGACTACCTGTATTGATATCAGTAGCAATTTCACTGACAGTTGTTTACTCCTCAGAGTCACATACAACCAATTATCCAAAACTGATTAAACTTGTCATAGGATGATCGATGAGTATTTATTCAGTTTTCCTTTTTTATAGAGAAGTGATTAGTTTGTTGGACAATGCCAGCTAAATGTCATCCAGCAGACCCTTCGTGAGCTTTTTATAGCATCTCTTCGGTCTGAATATAGCTCTGCCTGCTTGTGAGGTCAGCTGGGTCAGTGTTCATAAAGGCTTAATCACAAAGAGCCGAGCGTGCTGCTAATGAAGTTACAAACATGACATTTCAGACTGTCTCATCAGATTAAAATGGATTTTATATGTCGTGGCTAAACATGAAGAGGAAATAGGAACTGTTTTGATACATTGTTGAACATTAAATATAATCTTGTTGAATATCCAATTGAATATGGGTCACATAATAGATCAGCAAGACTCACACACACACACACACACAACAAAATCACATTTTAAATATATATATATATATATATATATATATATATATATATATATATATATATATATATATAACTTAATCAGATTTCAGCATTGAGAAGGAAGATTTCTATGATGTATGGGTTTACAGCAATCCTTTTGAAACAAAAGATAGGAGTTACATGAAGCTATCAAGGTTTGAAGACATGACTCTGGTACTCAAATCTGTTATAGGTTCAAGCAGAGAAAAATACAACAAATCATGTGTTTCAGAGTAAGAGACAAGAAAATAAAGTTACAATGCTGATAAAAAAGTTACGACCTACTAGTTTACCCCCCCTCCCCCTCAAAAAAAAAAAAAAAAGTACAGCTACTTGAGTCACATATTGAACACAACTTAGAACTTTGGTGGTACAACAACAATATCTGTTTTGTTTGTCTAAAATTACCTTTTTAGGGTTCCAAACCCCTCAGTTTTATTTTCAGGTTTGACCCATCTGCCTCCATTTAGTAATCAGTACAGTTAGAAACAAGTGAAAAGGTTTGTGGCAATAAACACAACACTAAAACATTAACCAACATCACTTCCCCGTTTTAAATATCTTCAAGTTTGCTTTCAGGTACCTGAACATCTTAGCCCCAATCCAGTTCCTGAAATTTGCATTTGTCTTAACATTAATTGTCAGGTAATGACTCTCCCGTGCCCTGAAACCCACATTGCTGCTGTTGATCCAGGTAGAAAGCAGAACGAATATTACAATGGTCAGAGATTAAATTGAAATTTTCAGGGGAACCCTCTCCTGGTTTGTTTTACTCGGCTCCTTAGGGTTCTGGTATGAGAGTCTCACAAAGACGACAATGAGAATAGTTCCTAGAACAGGAAAAAAACAACAAAGAAGCATTCATTTAAAAAAAACTTCTGTTCTTGATTGTGTTTTAAGTCAATCCAATAAAAACACATTGCAAATCAGTAATGTGCCCAAATGTATTGACTGAAAAATTGCTAATTTATAGAATCTGCAATAATATATATTTCAGAAGTATTCTTCATGTAACTTGTTGTGTATTGTAACTACAAAAATGCCTCTCAGCTTACCTATGACTGCAAAGGTGCCAAGCAGTATACCAACTGCAGACTGAATAGTAGGCATGCCTGGCAGCTGCTTGGCTGCCATTTTGCAGTTCCCTCTGACATTGCAGGGACACACTGTCACTGGTGGGAGAGATGAAACAACAATAAATCACAATTCATGGATTTTATATGTCGTGCTAAATATGAAGAGGAATAGAACTGAAATGTTGGTTTATATATAATAATAATAATAATAATAATAATATATATATATATATATATATATGTATATATATATATATATATATATATATATATATATATATATATATATATATATATATATATATATATGTATATGTATATATATATATATATATATAGATATGTTCTTTACAAAAATCAAAGCATGCCAGGGGTGTATATTTAAAGGTTTTTTGAGCATGACTCAACCTAGAAGCTTGTTGCAATATGTTGCAGGCATCAAATTAAAATTGAGTAAACATTTGCAACAAAGAAAAGTTAGTCATTGTTTTGATACATTGTTGAACATTAAAAATCTTGCTGTTGAATATCCAATTGAATATGGGTCACAAAAGATTTTCAAATCATTATAATCTGTTTTCATATATGCTTAACACAATGTCCTGTCTGTCTGTCTGTCTGTCTGTCTGTCTGTCTGTCTGTCTATCTATCTATCTATCTATCTATCTATCTATCTATCTATGTGTGTGTGTGTGTGTGTGTGTTTGTGTAAACTTACATATTAGTAACAAATTAAAATAGCTGCTTCAGCATTGTTGCAACCTAGCTGCTATGTCAAAATCTCTTGGTCACGTGTTTACCACTGATGAAAAACTCATTCAAAAATCAAGTTAAAGGGGTGCTGGTTTGGTGGAGTGGTTAGCAACCTGGCACGTCCCATATACATATGTACTTCTGCCGGCCTAGGTTCAAGTCCTCCCTTCCTCTCTCAACCCTTTCACAAGCATCATTCTCTCAATAAAGGCACAAAATGCCCAAAAAATACATTAAAAAAATTAAGTCAAAGGAAGCCTGAGATGTTAAATACTGATTTATCTCCACGTTTAAGGAGTCTCAACCATGTCGCTTTATTTTAACTAAGTGGGGCAGATTTTGATAAGCAGAAATTCTGCTCCTTGAATGAAAGTTTCAAGCATTTTTTTATAGGATCAGACATAGGTTCCAGACTTTCAGCTGGTTACTTGTTAATACTGTTTCTAAAAACTGTTAATGGGCTGCATGGAGTAGAGTATCACAGCGTCTCAAGAGAGCTGTTAAATCAAAAGCCTGGAAAAATCGTTTGCAAAGCCTCAATGCATCATTATTAAAGAACAGCACTGATACGAGCTGCTACAAAGAATGTTGATCTTTACTGATTGTTCCTACACTCTGCTCTGATAACCTGACTGTGTTCTCTTCAGCTCATCAGGGGGGAGAAAGGAGAGTCAGTATTACCTGGCAGGTTTATGAAGGTGCTCCTGGGAGGAGAGCTGCTGTCAGAGATGGTGAAGGGCACCATGTAGACCTCAGGGGCCAGGTATGGGATGTTTAAGGACAAGTTGGTGTGAGTATCTGGGGAGAAAAAAGCCAAAAAAAAAAGTCCTGTTCAAGAGAGGAATTCAGGAGCTGTCAATGTTTAGTAAAATGCAGCCTGAAAAAGGAAAGACAAGGAAAAAGACTGGATTTTGAACAAACAAGGAGGATCTCATTTTTATTGCTTATAAGTTTGTCCCCTTGTTGTGGGAAAGGGGGGGGGGGGGGGGGGGGTTCGCATTCTCCCAAAGAAAATTTGTAAAAGTCCCATTTTGCTTCAGAAATCATCACAGCAGTTTAATACTTTACTGTAAAGTCTGCAACAAAATGAACTTAAAGGGACTGTGAGGAGAATCTATTACCAGTGAAACAAAGACTCTGCTACCCTTGAGCACGCGCGGCGACTGTCGAAATGCTACGTTAAAGTAACCTCGGAACTGGGAGTGACATTATCTCCAACTTATCGGCATTCCAGTTGAAGTCGGAAAAAAACAAGCCGATCTACCAGGCTATTGTTAGTTGTTGTTAGCACGCCCTGCGTTGTTGTTCACAAATATCACATGAAGAATGTGATTATCACTATGGCAGCATTTTTGTAAATACAAGTCTAACAATACTATGTATACAGCTGATCTAGAGCGACACACCCCAGTCAGAAGTGCAAATGAATGGATTATTACAGGAGCTAAATAACTGTTCACACCGGGGGCATCCATCTTCCATTGTCAACTCGGGGGTGGCGAGGTTTCACCGAGTTCCCAGTAGGAAATTCTGACTTCGGGGGCGATCCAGTTGCAGTTTCCTACTTAGAACTCGGAAATTCCTACTTCTGACTACAACTGGAACGCACCAAAAGACGTCTGCAAGCCAAAGCGTGTGATTGTTGTTATGCAGCCCGGACCTTCCTCAGAACTCTGCATTGCTTTACAACTTCTTTTTTCAACAACTTACAGGATGCAAAGCGCCAAGGTAATGAATCTCTTTCTAATTACGTAGTGGTAGTTTTTGATGTGTGACAACAAGCAAGTTTTGGAAAACTTAGTATCGTAGTTTTGTAGCCGGCAATATATCGCTACTTACAGCCTGGTGCTTTAAGACGTGGCCAAATAATATAAATTTGCTTTAGTTTTAATTGTCTTGTTCCCGAAGTTGAGTATCCAGACCTGTCCAACCTGACCGGAAGGCTAAGGAATAGCATTTGTAGATAACCTATTTTGATGCTATAAAACTCATCTTAAAGTGTGTATTTCAATCAGGCATACATCTAAAAGTGAGACTTTTTGTAATTACTTAGAAACTCCTCACAGTCCCTTTAAATCCACAGAAATTAAAAAAACCCAAAAACTACTCATCCACACAAATGTAACCACAGAGAAAGACTGATGGGTCCGTGTGTGCGGAGGTCTGGCCCTTTATCTTATCGCTGTAAATCAGTTGAAAATACACGCCTGGCTGCGTGACGCAAAAGCCCATCTTGTACAGAGAAGTGCTTTATCAGTCTGTTTGAACTCTTATCTGAGGGTCTTGGACTCCATGCTCTCACCTCACCATCATCCTCCCTTCATGTTCCATTTGTCAGGGACACACCAGCTCAGCAGCAGCTCTGCACAGCTTGTTAATGTGTTTGCATCTGATGTGACATTTGCTATTGGATCAACCACCTACCAAGAACTATTGATTTGTGACACTGACACCCATGTTGCCATAAGTTGATTCATTATTCCAGGAAAATGCTATCCTTATATGGAACTGGATAAAGGAATGTAGAATATGTTGCTTATTCTTTCTTTATAATGTGTGGATTACGAGGAAGAAGCTGCTAAGAAGCTAAAAGGTCTGAATTTATCTTAACAGTTGTATTGATTTCATATGTGTTAGCAGGAGACTGGATACATCAGTTTTCCTTTCACTGCTCTGAACGGTAATCAACAGTTGAGGTAAGTGGGACATGTGTGTGCTGCCTCATTAGCTGGATTAAATTTCTGCAGAGAAAGAGTTGGCAATTATTTAAATCTGGTACACTTGAGAGCATTTGAGAGACTTCAAATTCACACACACACACGCACACACACTGATATAGGGTTTTTTCTTTTCATCACAGGTTGTGTTTTTGTCTCAAACTGTGCAAAAGTACAGACTAATAGTACAACCTTTACTGGCTGAAACCAGGTGCAAAGCATGCTGGGAGACTCCTTTTTTTAGTCTCCATTAGCTGGCAGGAACCCAGCAGTGACGCCAAAGAAATTACACAGAAGATATAATTACAGCTGGGCTCAATCAATACCAACAGGAACAGGAGAGAAAAAGAGGGAGATAAAAAAAAACCCTGAGAGGGAAGTGGCTGAGCTGTTTGAATGACTTAATGACAGTCGTCATAGTGGGTGAGAGTTTGCATTAAATGAGCCCAACACTAGCAATTCACAGTGGCAAAAAAAGAGGATAATTACAAACAGTTCAGATCTAAGATAGGACTTAAGAAATACATGAAAGAAAAGCGAACAGGACAATTTAATTGACTTCAGGGTAAGATCACTCTGTTTCGTGAACTGCCTGTGCTCCTAAGCGTCAATGCACCAATTTTGATTCAAATAAGTCACACAAGCACTCTCCAGCTGTGACAAACTCACTGCACTCTGCTTCTTTTTAAAAATCTGTTTGTCCACACCATCACTTTGCGACTGGGTGACATCAACCTGTCCTCTTCAATTAGTTAACCTCTTACTCCTCTACTCAATTTAAATTAGAGTTACTACAAAGTGGGGCCACTGTGTTATTTGAGCGGCAGGGCTGCGTGGTGAATTAAAACAAACATCCCAATCTTGTCTCATGCATACACTAAATTTCCCAGTTCACCCAATTGTATTTTTATACACAAACAGAACAAGCTGCATTCACATGATCACATATTCGCAAAACAAAAATCCTTCAGTCAATCAATCACCTGTCTCATTTGACTTCAATAAGGCTGCTAAAGTATGCTGTGAGTCACTGTTTCGTATGTAACTACACACAGGCCAACACTAGCATGTGATAACAAGAAGGAAGACAGCAGACAGTTTATGAGGTGGAATTTTAAAGTTTGAAGGCATGAAAAACAATGACAGAGTGGAACTAGAAGTGTTCAGATCACAAATCTCCAAGAAGGCATTCATTAGGTATTTTGCAATGTTAACAAATACTATAAAAAAAATCCTTGACCCGTATCTGTATTCAGATCATCACCAGGCTGAAAATGGAGGCCCATGCGGAAGTCTCAAAAGCTGTGGCACCCTGAGTGTCCACTTAAGGCTGGCTGCAGAAAGAAGACACCTTAATGATTGTATTCAGCGCAAAGACATTTATACGGCCATAGTACATATCTTTACAGCCTGATTTAAAAATGGCTTCAGTCTGAAACTTTAACACAAGTAAGTGTGAGGGGATGATTTTTTAATATCATGCCTGTTTTTCTCATACTGAGGATTTATCAAGGATTTCCGCTTATTGATATTGGCTTCAAGTCCCGCCTCATCATGGCTTAATTTCTGTGAGTACATTGATTTAAAGTTTGGTTGAGATAGCACATGCAGTTTGCCAGCATCCATTAGAGGGCAACAACAGTGTTCCAAAGGCATCTCTGTCATGGTGTTGTCCTGCTCTTTAACAGTCTATGATCACCACCCAAATCAAATCACTTCTTCCTTGTCCCATGATTACATTTCCAAAATATTTCTTTAAAATTTGTTGAGAACTTCTTGAGTTATCTTACTCACAACCAAAGACAGGCAAACAGAAAGCATCAGGCAAAAACACAACCTCCTTGGTGGAGGTAGTGTTAGTCACTTTAAACGGCTGCAGAATAAATGGAACATCCATGGAAGTTTTCTGGGTTTAAACCTCATGAGCAACATGGAGTCGTAATTCTCTGGCACTGTCACAGCACTGCAAGCTAACACAATGTAAACATCACCTCGGAATCCAGTACACACTTACACACACAAACCTCACCCTCCACTTCAAACTATAAGCATCATGGAGTGATGTAAAAGCAGATTAGTGTCTGCTTCCATCCTATGTCAAACACCTGCATGTGATGGTGATTATATACAGTTAAAATACAGTAGCTGTGAGGCGCTGCTGCATGTAGCACTGCAGCCTCACAACAAGAGAGATCCTGGATGTTTCTGTATGGAGTTTGCATGTGATCTCTGGGCATGCATTGGTTCTCTTCTGGTACACCAGTTTCTTCTCACTGACCAAAAAAAAAGTTGTTTAGGCTAAATGGTGATTCTAATTGACCTCTAACAGTACAGAGTTTACCCCATCTTCTGCTAATGACAGCTGAAAGGGCTCCAGCCCCCTGAGAGGAATAAACAGTAATTAGATGATAGATGGATTAATTAGAGATTATTTATTTATGTTAACGACATTTCCTTTTTATTTGTCAGCTTATTAAAAATAATATTCAAATAGTATGATTCATGGATTAAGTGTGTTTTCTTTAGTACTTACAACAGGCACAAATACTCACCAGATAATCTTTTTAAGGATCATTTTTGGGGTAGTTTGTGCCTTTATTGAGAGAGAGAGAGAGAGAGAGAGAGAGAGAGAGAGAGAGAGAGGATGGGCTTGTGAAGGGGAGTGAGAGAGTAGGGACTCTCTACAAATTGGCCGCAGGCTGGATTCAAACCCAGGCTGGTAGAAGCATGTAAATGGGTTGTGCATGGTTGCTTACCACTCCGCCAAAACAACACCCCACCAAGCACTAATATGACTTGAAAGCTGGGGTTGAAGTTCTTTCTTTTCTTTTCTGTTTTATAGTCATGAAGGTATGCACTTAAGTAAATAAAAATAAATTAAATCAAATAAAAAAAGTTAAAGATGAGATGTTTTTACGAAGACCTTTATGTTGACATCCAGCACTTACTTAATACTGCTGTCTGTTGAAAGCTTTTCACAGCAGGTGATTTTTTTAGTGCACAATGCTTTATTTTTTTATGTTTCTGTAAGGAAAATAAAAGCCAAGAAAGAATATTTACCTCAGTCTTTGGTAAAGTTGTGGTTGACAGTTTGGAAATAATTGTGCAGTCCTTCTACTGATAACAGACTCAAGATTTTTATGCAAAAACATGGATAAAAATGATTAAAACACCTGATTAATAATCTGACTGCACATCTGCTTTTGGTTTTCATCACAATCAAAGTGATCTTAACATATTAATCAAAGGTGTTTTAGGTTTCAATTCATTATAAACATTCTCAGTTTGTTAAACCTAGAAATCCAATGTCTTGAAAAATTGAAGAATAAACCTGTCCTGTTTTCCCTCTCCTCTTTTTCACTGTAAATTGTTTCAGTTAAACTTTTTGCTGTGGGTTGTATGGACTCTTTTAGCCTGTGTTCACCTCACCGTTGATAGGTGTTAGCTTCCAGTTACGTCTGACGACAGCATCACTGCGCAGGGAGAAGTTAAGTCGCCCTCCATGCTGTGGTCCATCACTGTCCCGTGATGCCAGCACCAGAGCTTGGTCCTCCCAGCGGGGCGTGCACAGGTACTTCCAGGAATAATCTCCAACCAGGACTGGACTGTTGTCATTCACGTCCAGAATCTGAACCGTGACCAGAGTAGAGGCCGATAAGGAGGAGTTTCCTGAGGGTAAGAAGAGATAAGAAAAATAAGTTCCCACAAAACAGACACGGAATGCTGCAGTGCTTTGCACTTTGGCTCTGAAGGCTGTGTTTTTGCTCTGGATTGTGATACAAGCTGACTACATAACACACAATGACCTTGTGCAACCGTCTTTGCTGGTTGCTCTTTACAGTTTGTTTATTTCTCCCACATTTTCCCTGCTGCAGTGACCTGTTTATTCTTCTTTTACTTCTATACTCTGAAGGCTCTGAGTTAATAAATGTCCCTGGACTTGCAGTATTTGTGCAGGCTTGGGCTGTTTAGTGTGTCTGTTTTTTTTCTTAATTTGTCAATTATTTGCTGGATGTAAAAATAAATACGCAATTTATGAGTCACCAGCTTTGGCCCAACTTTTGCATGCATCTACTAATGTTTAATCTTTTAACCAATAATATCACTGATGATTTCTGAAAATAATGAACTAAAGTGAAATTCAAGTCTACTCCAAGGGAAAAAAATGGTATAGATTAATGGTGTATTCATGCTGGTTCAGAATTAATTTAAAGAAGAAAGAGTATCGCATTTACTCTATCCCTTGTAAATTGTTGTAGGATGAGATTTACATTAAGTTGGTGCAATACAAATAAAAAATATTGATAATGATCTGGAGATGGAACAAAAACTTGAAACTGAAAAGAGTTTGAAACGAAAATAATAGTCTTTATCTAGAAATATACAAAAACAACAAAAGGTAAAAACAAAACAATCAATTTGTACATGTCTTACAACACTTATTAACTAGAAATTTTGTAATTTAAATTCAGCTCTTGATTTATATTTACTCCTACAACTGATTTGCATTTCCAGATTTAAAAAAAATGGTGGACTGGAAAATAGAGACACAAAATCAACTCTATAAATGACCATACTGACAGGTTGATCAGAAAGTGTTTCCTGTTGACCCTAATGAAGTCCAAAGGCTGGAACACATCTTGTTTTCTTGACCACAACTGTCATCAGTGCTTTGAACTTTTGAATTTTCTCCAAAATGTTTTCACACCACATGCAGCTTTTAAGCTGGAGAAGTTTTGTCAGAGCCAATTCTTCTGATCATAAGTCCCTTTCACAAAATAATAGCAAGGTACACAGCAAGTTAAGAGGAGTTATATTGTTGGTGATGGTAAAATTTCTATCTAAATTAACTAATTTTTCAAAGTTTAACTTTGGACTAGACTTTAAATGTTGAAGGGCCTCATTAAAAACTCTGTAAATTAGCATAGATACCAGTGCAACATCATCACATGGTTGAGGTAAAATACATAACTGCTGTGCTAGTGTTGGCATAACATCCAATTATTGAAGAATTTCCATCATTTTCCTATAAACCCAGAGAAACAAATACACAATGAAAGTAACACTTAAAGAATTCGTTTTTTTTTTAATATATATTTTATATTTTATATATCTAAAACGTATAGAAGTGAAAACTAAAAAGATGCTGATTATTGTTAGACAGCGTCATTTTAACTACAAAATAAGTCAATAATTTCACCTGATTAGTGTAAAGGTACCAAAAGAGTTAAACCAACACTCTGCAGTGTGGACCAATATTTATACTTTAGTAGTGTTAATACTAACTCTGTTAGTGTTGATGTGATAATGCAGATTTTGCTGTGTTCTTATTATGATTCTATAAGTCAGCTTACTCCCATCCACTGCAATGACCTCCATGGTATATGTGCTGTTTTCTTCTCTGTCCAAGGCCTGAACAGTCTTCAGTTCACCGGAGTACTTTCCTATAGAAAAGTATTTCTTGGTATCTCCTTGAAGAGAGTATCTACAGAGAAGATCAAGAATCATAGTTACATGTATAACTTTTGACTGACTTCAAAATATTTGAATGTTTGAATATTTCCCTACTGGAATTATGAATCATTTCATTACCTGATTGGGTGAGAATCAGGGTCATAGCCCCGGATGGTGGCGATTACCCGCCCTGGTTCCTCTCCCTCTCTGACAGTTACCTCATAGTGGCTCTGAGACAGGATCGGACCTTCATTCACATCATCCACATAAATGGACACAGTTGCTGTAGATGCAGGTCCGTAACGGCCTCGGACCAGAGCGACTGGGTTTTGAGCACTGATCACAAGGATGTATTCACTCTCTCGCTCAAAGTCCAACACCTGTGATCACATTCAAACAGAGAATTACACACCCACACACACAAACACAAATATCAGCATTAGGTACAGGTGTTTAAGAGAGTCACTGCTAACACAATACCTACGTATCTAAAAAAATACATTTCAAACTTCACACCCCTGGTACCCTTTCTTAGTTTTATTGATTTGGACGTTACTTTCTCTGCTCACAACAATACAATCATGTTTTTTTTCATATCTTCAACAACGCAAAAGTAAAGTCAGTTCTGAACTTGAAAATGTAACGCATGCCCTCATTTTCTCAAGATCCATCTACTGCAGCTAAGCCTGATCAGGCATCCGCCAAAAAGCACCTCTTCCACCTCCAAGTAGTCCAGAATGTGGCACCTAGGCTTTTAACTGGTTTCAACAGATGACATTACATCACCCCAATTTTACCTTCTTCAGTGGCTTTCTTATTACTTTAAAACTATGCATGGGTCTGGCTCCCAGCTATAATCCTGAATGATTATTCTCTTCTGAGAATGAAAATATCACATGGTTCAGTGTTAATTTTGTTGACTCATTATTTTTATCTTCGTTTTCGTCAACAACCTTTTTTCCCCTGATGAAAAACTAGAAAGTACCTGATATAAACAAGTGCACATGGACAAAAACTAAAACTAAATCAACTGATATTTTTGTCAACAAATAAAAACAAAGACAAAATCTTTGACAGCGAAATATATCCAATCACAGTGACTTTAGTTGTGTGAAAAGGTTCAGTGAGTTACAATGAGGGACATCCAATCTCTCTTTATGAAGTGACGTATTCATGTAGAGCAGATTGACTGTTTGTTGTCAATTCTGGCATTGTAACTGAAAAGCTCTGCCAGGTAGCCGAAAAGTAATGGGGATTGCATTACACAAAAGTTAAATTCTGTTTCTGTTTATGTATAACTTGAAAACTATAGTAGCATTCAATAAAGGATTATTTGATGTTTCATTTAATCCAAGTCAAAACTTGATTTCATAACTTCAAGGAAACCTTAAAAGTGCCTCACCACTTACACCTCATATGTTAGTTGACTAAATTTACAGTAGATTTCGTCAACTACAATGTTGTGAAATTTCATCAACTAAAACTAGACTGAAATTTAAATAAATTCTAGATGCCTAACTTATGACTAAAATTAAAATGTAGTTTACAAAAAAAGACTATAACTACAGTTAAATGAAAAAAAGTGCTGTCAAAATTAACACTGATATGGTAGGTGACTAGACTTTTAATCAGGTGGAAAAAACTATAAAAAAATATTGGGAGTGACATCTACTGCCATTGAATCAAAGTGTCTGTTGATTTGTATATTTATGCCTTTTTTATCTAATGCATATGATCAGTCTCCTCTTTTTAACTCCGCCAAGGAGGTTATGTTTTCGGGAGAGCTTGTTTGTTTGTCTGTCTGTGAACAAAATAACTTGAAAAGTTATGAATGGATTTTGATGAAATTTTCAGAAAATGTTCAGCACAAGAAGAAGTGATTCAATTTTGGTGTTGATCCGGATCACCGTCTGGGAACTGTGCTGCTTGGCGGAGGTCTGCGCTCTCCGAATGCTTTTCTAGTCTTAGATGATAAGCTTGTGTACTGACCTAATCTTTTCCATTCTCATTAATTGCTAATGTATCTCCTCTTATTAAAGATACTGTATTAAAAACCCTTGTCATGAAAATAGAGCTACCACATGGTGATCTTTGCCCCTGTTATTTATAAAATTTTGGGAAAATAAAACTATAGTAATGTCTTAGGAAAATGGCCTGGGGGATTAGGGTTAAGGCACTGAGGTTTTAAGAGCATCTGGACCAGGGTGAGCATAAGTCCTAAAGACTGGGAACTTTGAAGCCAGAAATCTTACAACCCTCTCCTTGGGTTAGAGTCTACATTAATGCAAATGCTGATAAAAATTTCTCAAATCAAAGCATTTAAAGTATACTTAACTATTGCAGTCACAAGATCACATCAATAGGAAAAGGATGAAAAGTCTAAGTGCTTGGTTTAAAGAACATTGAAGTGTTCCTAAGACAGTGTGTTAACATGAAGGGAGCTGGACTGTACACACAGTCCAAGAACCTGAAAAAATGATACTTAAGCCCCCACTGTGTCAGCCTTCCAGGCATCAAAACAACATATCTGATAAACAAGAAAAGGAATTTCTTTGGATTCAGTGACATTTTTAGAAACAGTATTAGGCAGACCCCTTCCAAGAAAAACAGCATGTCGTCTTTTCAGGCTGCAGCAGAGGGACACAGAGGAGTTCCTTGCATCCGGTTTTCTTATCTTAGTTCCAAGAAACTGGATAAATGGCAGTTTTACAATAATTGAAACATAAACCAGACACATGATCACAGGGAAACAAGCAAAGAGATTCACTTTGTTACCAATGAAACTGTGGAATCATGATACGACGGAAACAAACTAAATTTGACAGCATCATAAATTTCCACGTTTAAGACAGATTTATTGCTGAGCTGCTCCATGTGACTAAAAATATCACTCAAATGAGCACAAGGATGTTAAATACACACATTCGTTATAGAGAAAGACTGTCAAAGTCAGATAGAAACATTCATCCATTCACCATCTTTCACACATTTGTTTCTACTGCTTGATATGGGCTATATTTGGTTCCAACACTGAGCATAAAAATAAGGAGTTGTAGATTTCAAGGGGGATTACTATAATCTGGACACTAAAAATAGTAAGAGAGTTTGGAGGATTAAATATTTAGTTCAAAGTCAGGGTATAAGAGATTAAGCAAAGCTATGAGTCTGTGATTTAAATACTTTTAACTGATTTTTAAGGTCAGCTGAGGAAAGGGAAGAAACTGAGAGCCAGGGGAAATCATCCTTATATTCAAACATTATAGGTTTCAATAAATACATTAACCGCTGCCTTCAAGCACCTGCTGGCATTCAAAATTTTCCATAAAACGTGTTTCTTCTGCACATGAAACTAAGCTTTTTCTATTTTTTTTACTGGCTGTCTGACATCACGCCACTAAGGCTGAGTGCGTCTCTGTTACCATGGAGAAGAAATGCAGACCTTGGAGGGTGCATGAGCACTTCTGTTGACTGAAAGTGACGCATAACACCACTTAGAGCGTGATCAGAGCACCAGAACATGTGCATCGACTCTCTGGAGGCCATCGTCATTTACTGAAAGTCACATGGTCACAGGATGAGACCGCTCAGGGGATTTTTTGATAACTTTATCCAACGAGAAAATCAGCCAAAAACTCTTCAACTGTTTAAAAATGGATATCTTAATAATTTACTTATCAAGCTTTGAGACTTATGTTTGTAGTCTCATGAGTATTAAATAGGATAAAACACTGCCACTGTCATATTTAACAAAATTATTACATTTCTTATGGTGATGTACTTATTTGAGGATGCAAGGCAAGATTTGCAGACTCATAAATCCAGCAAGACAAAGCAATATTGACAATGATGTTCAAATCTCATAAGGCAGTTGTTTTTGTCTTTTGTGATGGCACCATGTCACATTATGCAATAAAAATGTTTGACCTGTCTTAACTGACAGCAATATGATTGAGATCTTAATTAACCACTGGTTGTGATCTTGAGAACAGAATCATAAAAATATTTAAAGGAGTTGTTAAGAAGAGCCTGAATTGTAGCCACAGTGAAAGAGATCAGCTCTACATCTGTATAGAAACAACTAGCAGCAGATGTGACCTCCAACTCACTGAATGAGTTTAAGGTGAAAACAATCTACAAAAACATGATTAGATGATTGCACACTGTATTCAACACACTAAAAATCTTTTACATTTCCACTTGCAAGATGTTTTGTTTCTGCAGTACTAGTGGTACACAAAAAATGGAGGATGAGAGGGAAATGGTGAGTAGCACTTTTAACAACTCGCAGTACAATTTTGTCTTTTTAGTTTGTGTCAGTGAAAGACCGAATGAATATTGTTTTAACCTGTTGTGGATTAGGTTCTTGAACAGGAAAAAATATCAAGTAACTCAAAAGAAAAGTTTTTATTAATTCTAAAATAAAGTAATCAATTAAGAAATGTTTTTACGCTCTCGTAGTTATTGAAAGGTAACAATAAACATTTTGAGAGACTTGCTGAACTCTACCTATCAGCATCAGGAGTCACATAACTGACTTCGGGTCAGCCTGTCAAACTTAAACAGATGAAAATATAAGACAACAAATGACATGTTGCTTTGTCAAAAATAATCCTAATTTCACCTTTATTTTCTCTAATGATATTACTGTCTTTGAGGGTACTTTGTGACTCTGCACACACTTTCATAGTGATATTAATGACTTCCAGAGCACTGATACTTTCTTACACCTTGCTTCCACTCACACACTTTTAAAGTGGCAAGGCTACTGAGGTTAATTCATTTCTGTTGGAATCTTGGTGATCGCTGTTGCATTGGTGAGACTCCAACTTTCCATAATATTGTCGTCTGGCATATGCTAGAATCTCTTTGGGAAAGTTTAACTTCTGGTGTGTATTTGGATAGACCATACAACACAATGTTAACCAAGGTGCAATGCTATTTTATTCAGTTGACTGTTCAAAGTTTTTCAAGTAACGTGTAACAAATTTTTCAATCTAGTTTCACAACTTTGTGAATCTGAGTCATGCTCCTCTACAAAAATATGGTTATACAGCATTAATAGACTGTATGTTTCAATTTTTGATGAATTACAGATGATCTTATCAGTTTCATATGAAATGCAGTCAGTTTTATTTGTCAAAACACACCAGTTTAAATGTATAAATACATCTAAGTCAGGGGTGTCCAAACTATGGCCCGGGGGCCAAATGCGGCCCGCAGCCAGTTATGAATCAGCCCCTGAAACAGTTAAATGGATAAAGACATTTCGATTACAGCAGTAAATACCATCAGTCATATGAATTTTTCTGCCACATTTCCTTTGTCACAAGGTCTCATTTACAAAGTATATTGCAATATTTATCTTAAAGCGCCAACATTCTTGCAGTTTACTCTTACTGTATTTTGTGTCTGACTGTGAAGATCAGTGTTTCCTATCTCTGCTGCTCAGAAGGTCATTCCCACCCTGACTAGGTGCAAATCCAATGATAGCCCGGGGTTATAAGGACCTCTTGACAGGTGATAGCCTACCCCTAAACCTTAAAACCATAACTTAAATACACTAAAAGTGAGGTGGACCAAGTGGCTCAGTCATCCATGTATTCCTCCTCATGTGGCCCTCGATGTAAAAGTTTGGACACCCCTGATCTAAGTGAACAGTTAAATAATAATTTTAGCAAAAACAGATGAGCTGCCAAACGATGAAGCACTGCACATCTATTTTTAAAAAGTATCTTAGATAGTATGGTGATGGTTTTACCAACTTCTTCATTTATATATCGCCCACAAGATTGGTCATGTTTTGGTCTAGATTAATTTACAAAATGCATATTCTAAAGAAAAACAGAAAAAACATTGTATCATCAATAAAATACTACAGATTTTTCACTCAGGCTGCAGTCATCCTTTAATTTATTTGCCTTTATTACATCCAATCATTAATTCAAATCAACATGTAAACACCTATTTTTATCTTGAATAGATAGGAACAACTTAATGTCAACTTATATACCTTTTTCTTCTGTGACTCAAGTAAGATAATTTAGTCCAGAGTCACAAGTTAAAGGCTTAAATAATAAAATTTAGGTTAAAACATTAACCTTTGAAAGCTAACAGAAGTCTGAGGTTACACATCCCTACACAAACACTTAATTTGACCTAAATCCCACCTCTGACAATGAAACTAGCCAATGGCAGTGCAGAGTTTTGTATTGGCACAAGGAAAGGCCATGTTCCAGTCTCCCCTTGGGATTCACACCCACTATTTGAGAAGCAGGAGAAAAGAGTAGCTCTAGGATTTTTTCTCTCACTTTATTATGCATTTGATATGAAACATAGGATTGTGACAACAAGCATCATAACAACATTTTCTGAATTAAGTGTTTTTACAAATGACGTAGTGTCTCCTCTTCCTGATTAGATTCCCCTCACACTCGGTGGTTCATTACACATTTACCTCAATAGTCAGCCATCAGCCTGTGTGGTGAACTGCCATTAGTGTCTGCTCACACAATCTAATTACTCACTTGTGCTGTGAGCACTGTGTAATTTCTAATAATGAAATGTGTCTGCCCTCTGCTGACCTCACACCAAAAAGCCATAAATTAAAGGATTTTCTCAAACACATTTTAATCCACTACAGCTTTGCCTGTGAAGTATTCCAGAAAAAAATAAACTGCAGTTTTTGTTCAGATGTTTTAAAGTTAATGTTGGTGGAATATAGCAAGATTAATACAAGAGATTTAACCACAGCTCTGCTCACAAAAACGTGACTTAGATCTGTATTCTTTCATTTCTAAAGAACAGAGACACTCACATGTTAATCAGAAATAATAGGAGATCCATTTTTAGCTTTTAGACATCTCCTGCTTTATCTCAGTGGAGCATGAGCAACTCACAGTTCAATCACATTCAACTCCCACAGAGAGGTTGAAAATAATAGACTGTCTCCTGCCTGGCCCACTTACAGAGAGCAGACCTTTAGAAAAAACACACACACACACAGCGACACACTCTCATTCCCCACGCATCCTGAAAACGTCCTGCTGGATTATGAGAGGCAGATGAAGGGTGACACTCCCCAGGGACAAAGATTATTGGGTTGAAACATGGCATTATCATCTGGACTCTTTTTTTATTTCAAGCTTGTGGAGCTAAGGTATTGATGCACTGGAATATTCTTTCAACCTGTCAGTCAGTGCCTTCATAAAAATAAAAATAAGTAGACACAATATGCCATATCAAACTGCTCTGCATATTGGCTATTAAACCTAAAGCTCAAAATGTGCACCCCTCGCCTCCTGTCATGTAACAATATCAGTTATGAACTGTATCTTGGATGAAGCTAAATGCTAATAGAAAGTATGGTCTCCAGGTAAATGTCAAATTATAAAAAATGATAGTAGTATGGAATAGGATCCCAGCCCTGTCTGAATATTGGTTTCTTATTTATGCATGTATTTATATTAAAGTGATTGAAAAGGATGAGCAGTAAAGATAATGTTAACCTTCTAGCTTTTCCCTTCTCAATTCGACTGAGAAGGAAAAGAACGATATCTGCTGTGTGAAGATATTGAAAAGCTTTTTGAATGTGTGAGAGAAGATTGTTTACCTTTGAAAGGACCAGAGAGACCTCATTGGTCTGCTTATCTGTCACTAATGTGAAGACCTCTTCCTCATTTCCAGACTCCAAACGGTAGTCCACCTGCCAGCTGTCTCCCCCTCTAACGTCTGCATCCCCTGCCAGCACAGCTGTCACTGTCGTGCCCACCGGAGCGTTCTCTAGGATGTGGAAAGGTCCATACTGTGGGGAGGGAGTCAAAAGTGTAAGATTTGAAAGCAAAAAAAATGTAGGTTGTCATGGAAAAAAATTCTAGGGTTTGATATTGACCACTTGCAGATGTGTGACCACTGTGATGTCACTCACAACAGAAATGCTGCTTTCAATGGGATATTGTACATTTTAGCTGGTTATCATGAAGAGGGTTTATGTCTGAGTCATATCAGCAACAGAAAGCCATTGAACAAAATGAGACTACTATGTCTGATTCTGTCAACAGGGTGATTAATCTTTGGGGTGCACACTGACTAAGAAATTAACAAGAATGTGATGCTATTAGCAAATAGGAACAGTCTTAGCTTGTAATGACTGCTACCTATCATCACCACATGAATCAGTGTTTTGGTGGAGACAAAGCAATGGAAAATGAGCTGAGTAACTGACCCACTGTGGAGTTTATCAAGGACAAAGAAAAAAACATTTTAAAATACACGAGAAATCAATATACAAGCAACAAACAAACTAAAAGTCCTGAAAGGCTTTAGAGCCTGAGTATATTTAGAAAGTCTATTATTTATTTCGGACACTTGTTTTGCACCAAGTGATAATTTGCATTGTTGGCGTAAGCATATGTTTTGTTGTTCAGAATGAAAGACCTGAGAGAAATGAAACAAAATGTAATAATTCAATATCTTATAACCATGAAAGACGTTTTATAATACTTTCTAAAGGCTATTATTGATCCTTTGATTGATTGATTGATTGATTGATTGACTTGTCAACTCAGGACACCCCGATAATGGAAAAATAGAAAAATGAAGATTAAAAAAAGCTCCTAATGTCAAAACCAAACAACTGAGAATGGTATTGCATTCACAGCACAAAATAAACCCAAACTTAAAAAGACCTGGGCAAACTTAAGCCTAAATTTGTAGTTAACACATTGTATAGTGATAGTTTTGAATGACCCTGTTTTTGCTTAATGGACTTCCCAACTTAACCATTTCCAGTGTCTTGGTTTTTTCTTCCTGAAATGTCAGATATATTTCCTTATGCTGGTTAAAAACTTGATTTGGTCTAGTTTATGAATTATCAGAGACTTGAGTCTGATTTGGTTATATTGTGTGGTCCTGGTGCTTTTCAGTCCCATTCATGTGTTTTGGAAGAGGCCTTTGGACCATCAGGTTGAGGGGACATTATTTTTCTGGCTTCAAAATGTCAAGGTTGTCTTTAAAAATTTGTGTATGAGGCAATTATGAACCGAGTTCTGCTCTAGATATATTGTTTATGATCTTTCTTTTCACATGTAAGATGGTTCTAGAGAGCTTAATGTGAAATGATTAAATTTGTGTTTTGTCCTGTTTGTCAATTGTTCTGAATTACTTTTGGCCCCCAGATTTCACCACCACACAGAACAATTGTTTCTAACATGAACTAAACATTTTTGGAATTGGATCATTTAGTCTAACTGCATAAAAAAAACTTGATTTATCTCTCAACTCTTTGACAGCCCTGTTGAATTGAAAGATGTTCAGGCTGAGATAAGTGTCATTTTTGGTGTTTCAGTTTAGAGCTGTCAAAAGAAAAGTCTTCCGGTTATCTTTTCTCCCAGATGTGTCGGAAAAATTGATACTCTGGTTTTCTCTGGGCTTACATTCAGGACCAGGTCTGACTGAGCTGATAAAGGAGGTTCAACCAATAAATCAATAGCGCAAGTAATCTTAAGATACTTTATAATAGGGCAGGCTGAAGCCATACTCTTCATTTTTTAGATACACATATATGTATTTATACTGTTTAAATACATATAATAAATATCTTTGTATACATGCATACATACAGCCAGACATGGATCCATCCAGTCAGAGACAAAGGTACTGAAAACACTTTGGTCTGTGCTGAATATAGACTTAATCAATATTTATTAATATAGCACCATATTTGTTGAAAATACATTTTTTAAAGGCAATCCCCTTGAGATGTGACATCTCATTTTCAAGTGGGAACTCATGTCTATATGACTATAAAGATAGTAACCATGGATGTATAATCAATGCAACCATGAACAGAGAGATCAATTAAATATTAAAATCATTTTCTATATGATGTTGATTAATACAACATCCAGCAGAACTACCATAACTGGTCGTCAGGTAAGAATTTATGTTAAATGATGCAATTTCCTAACAAGCGCTGCTGTAGATCTTCTTTCGTTAGAGATAAGAAAACCAACCCATCAACACAGAGACGACATTTGATTTCTGTCTCATTAAGGGAGAGGCTAGGTAACTGAGATTTGTCTACATGGTTAGCTAACTGATCATTATGTATATTACTTTAAACGCTAAATGTTTTTTGTTATACTTAATGGTTATTATACAAAGAAATATATAAATTAATTACAATTAAATTCAGTAATATTAAATCTAAATGGACCAGGCTTAGGTCATATGCTTGCTTCCACTCAGCCCTGAGAAAAGAAGGCTGCGTGTTTGTTTCCATGTCATAATGCTTTGTAAGTCACAGCAGACACCATGATATTAAATATAATAAATGAAAATACAAAAAAAAATGCTTCCCAGTGACTGACAGAGCAATTGAAAAGAGATTAAAACCCTTACAAGTTTGGTGAGAAATCATAATTGGAAAAAATGTATCCAATGTTACCTCAAATTCTAACATTGTTACCTCAAATTTTAACAATTTTATGTAAACCTTTTAAATAATTTGAATGCACCTATGCAGTTCAAGAAAGATGTTTGTCTGATTTTTGCTGATATGATCTAGCTACTTTTAATACTTTAATTTAGTCTGCTGTATAACTTACTGTGAATATCTTCTGTGGATAATAGACACAGAGGCTATTTCTTCAGTGTATTAAAGATCCCTTAATCTGACTCCCCTTACAATTTAACAGGCATAAAGAAATACCAAATGGGGATTTTCTGTCCTGCATCAAATATCATCACTCTTGAAAGTTATCAAGAAGCATCACTTACATTCAGTCCTCTCATTAGCATGTTAAAAGTTCTCATGCAGGCTTTGAGTACTGACACTAAAGCCAGGGACTCGTTGATAATGTTGAAGTTTTTTGTCATTAAAGTAGCATGAGACCGCCTGTTGTGACAGCATGTGAGTACATGTTTGCCCCTTCTTGCCCTGGCCGTGTTAGCTTAGCTTTATTCACACACCTCAGTGTGTTTGGACAGCCGTCTAATCTGGCACTCTCACATGTCCTCTAGTGAAGCAGCCATGCCTCTGATCTGGCTGCCCCATCCGCAGGGTCACTGAACCTCAGCCCTGTCACCACTCGCCTCCCACTTCACCCCCCTGTGGTGCTGCTGCCTTCACATTGCCATGGAAAATGCTGCACTTCTCAGGCGTGACCTGCTCAAGAGCATTTTCCACCTCTGTGTGTGTAGTGTGATTATCTGAGCATTTGTTTGTAACAGCTTGGAAATGAGCAGCAGTGTTCGGGAGCCACATGGTTAAAATCTTAGTGCCAGTTAGATGGAGAGAGGACATAAGAGCACCATGACAACAGATGTTTTTCGACAGTGCCTAACAATTCTGGCTCCTTCTAAAGCTTGCAGCCAGTTTCCTCTGTTCATTTTAGGTGCTACCTCTGCTCAAAATAAAACGTGTCTTCACAGGTCACGATATCCCTTCACTTCCTCATTTCCACTATATTCTGTCAGACAGCCAGCCAGAGACCGGTTCCCCATTATCACAGCGCGATGGCTCTCCCACATAACTCCGAGCCCTCATGATTTTTCGCTCTTCTATTATTCGGCTCACGTGGGTGAAAAGTGAGGGGAATTTCTGAAGCTGGCTATCTTTAGACTATTTCTTCATTCTACTGGCAGCTCCATCAGAATGAGGGGACCCACTGTCCCATTTCATGCTGTGCTGGGCTTGTGACTGCAGCATTCATTAGCTGGATCAGTAAATGATAGAAAGGAAATTATCAGGAATAGGTCATTCCTGAAGATAGTTTAATTTTCAAATGTATTATTGAAAAGTACATATGGTAGAAACTGGAAAGACTTATACGTTTATAAGAGCTGACTTCTCAAGATAAAGCCATAGCATTGTACTAACATTACCACAATGAATGAGGAACAGTGGCTGGCAAGGACAGAGGTTTGGATGACTGATGACAGGGTTAAGGTTAAACCAAGAGTTATGAGTGGATTAAAATGTTCATTGCGCTTAATCATATTTTTTTTTCAATTGAGTATGATTTTTCACTGTTTTAATCATATTACTTAGGAATGCAAAACAAATGATCTGAAATGCAATTCATGTTTTTGGTCTATAGATTTATCATTAAAAGGCTAAGAGGAAGGAGCAGCTTCAGAATATGTATTCTGTTAAATATGGAGATACTTGAGAAAAGAGCAGGACTGCAGAAGCAGTAGTAAGCTAGCAGTGTTCTTAAAAAATGTCCTTTTTAATGCTTTTTTTTTCTTTTTAAATGAAATCTGGCTTTACTTTAAAAGAACATAAGTTTCTGTTAATGAAATAGGCTAAACTGCAAAGATAAACTACTGTCTACTTATCAAAAAGAACATGAAAGTAGCAAAAGAGAGTAATAGAAATGAAAGGTTTCCTATCACTTTGACATCCAGGTTCTGAAGCTAATAGGATGGACCACTAGGCCTTATGCACCTAGATGTTGCCAGCAATGGTTGTAAACAATTCAGTGAGGGGGTCTGTCTGTATCAGTCAGGTGCCCAGCCACCATGTGGTCTGTGAATCTCAACACAATCATATCACAGCTCAATTCACATCAACATAGAAGTACAAAACTTCAGTTTTATTGATTTTATTTAATTCTGGCAAAGTTTTGAAGTCATTTCTTGCCATTCAAAAGACCATTTCCAACACATTTTCTCGTAGCAGTCCACTTAATTGTTGTTGCATTTCTTCTAATTTCTCTAAACAAAAGAAGTGACAAGAGTAGATATATAATGCTGTCAATCTAAATAAAACCCTACTTCATTAACAGTGACTGTGATTCACCCTTATGGGCAAGTGTCTACATGTCAGCCCTGTGACTGCATAGCCTTCGGTCATGTCACCACCTCTCGCCCAGTGTCACTGGGTTTAGACACTAGCCTCCAAAAAATAAACAAGTGGTAAAAAAGATTATTTTTTTATCTTATTGCCAATTCATGAAACATTTGTTGGTGAAAAGAAACATTTTCAAAATTCTCTGCAGGGTTGTAGTTTGTGTGGTTGAGCTTTTATCAAGGGTGACCATGTCTAAAGCAGGCCAACAGCTGACCACAGCTGCTTCTCATGGAAACGCTATAAACTTTTTACAGCCACTTTCCAAGCAGTGTGTGTGTTGAATAAAATATCTATGCATTTAAGACTCTCATTCATGTATATGAAATCAATTGGGAATGAATTGCTGTTACAATAATGACTCTTACATAATTTCTAACATGGTGAATATGTAACACTGTATTCATATTGAAATGAAATCTATAAATAAACAAGTGGAAACTACTCTCTAAAGAAAGCTTTATCAGATTATACTCTAAAAACACAAGGCACTTAGAGTACAAAGAAGAGAATAAAACTCCTGCAGTACCCCGGTGCCTTCATAAGCCTGAGATTAGAGGGTGTATCTTGTTCCCAGCCAGGAAAATTAGATCAGCGACCTGCAGAGAGGATTCACCGTCCACACAAAAAGCCACTAATGATGGCTTCTGATGTTTGGCCTGCCTTTTTAAAGACAATGTTTTTTTACTCTAGCTTGAGTCAAACAGCTGCATCAGAATTGCTTACTGTATGTGTCTTACCTCATGTTGAGAGAAGACCGGTGGGTTGTTGTTCTCATCCTGTACCGTCACGACCACAGTGCACGAGCTGTTCAGACCTGCCATGGACACCGTCACAGCTTCTGTTAGTGACTCAGGGTCAGACTGTCACACAAATAAATAATGCTGAAGGAACAAGAAGTACCTAATCTTGACTCCATCACACCCTGAATCATGAATGACGCAGAGCACATAATCTGTCACTCCTGAGGCCAACATATATATTCACCTTACACAATAGCATCAGTACAGATGCCAACACACAAGCCAACACTGCCTACAATGTCTCTTATGAAAACTGCTGCTATATTCACTTTACTCCATGGCCCACTTCTCTTTTTTCCTTTTGTTTGTAGCATCCTTTGGTAAACTATTTCCTAATCATGACTGAGAGTAGTACTCTGGATAGTGCAACCATTACAAGTTGTATAACATTTAACTTGTGCTATGTAATTGGCTAAATATATATTTGTTTATTTGAACATTCAGGATTACTCTTTCTCAGAGTGATGACAGCAGTCCTCAAAAACTTCACTCCCAAGTAGTCATATATGTGGCCTTAACTTTAGATTAAAATGATCAGCATGAAGGTATTCATGTACTTTGTAGTAAAACAATCAGTTCAGACCAAGTTTGGCTATCTTTCTTACTGCAAAAAAAAGCAACTGAATGCCCATACAAGCAGCCTGAAATACAATTTTTGGCAGTCTTGGCATGCTACTAAAGTGCAAATCAGTTTAATTGACAGCTAACCAGCGCAAACAAAGAAAACAAACTTTATTGCTTGGTGTGCACCTTAAAACTCAGAGACAAAGGAAGACATGCCATCTCCTGAATAATTTCTCACTTAGATATGAGAAAGTAAGAGACAATGATTAATAACAGCTTGACTGTTTAAAAAAAGTTAAAAGTTTTGACACACAACAGGGATATAAGGGGCACATTGGAAGAAAGAGGATACACCTGCTCATTTCTCTCAACTCAATGTAAAGTTTTTTCAATATCTAACAGCACCACAGCAAAAAGAGAAAACAACAAAAAAGGCACACTCATAGACACAGACACAAATCTTTGCCTGTGATGATGTTTAAGCGCTGAAGGGCTGTCAAAATTGTGACTCAAGTCTGACTTGGGTCATAGTCATGTGACACAGGTCCTCACCTCTGGAGCAACAAAAAAAACACACTGATGCTTCAGAAAAAAAATTCCAACTTATTTGAGCAATTTAGATTGTCAGCATGTTTACATGTAAAGTTCGGTCAAGCTATGCTTAAAGCACAATTAGGCAATTTAGCTTAAGAACTGTCCTTGTGTGTCTGCCCTTGCAACAGCTGGAACTGTAGACCCACTTTCTGCTGACTTGGGTAACAACAGGTAAGCAAAAAAACTAATACATTATCTGTCCAAACAGAACATGCCCCTGGTATTCAGGCTTGGGTATGAGCCCCCATGAAGGAGGAGCCAGAGGGTCTCAGGAGAGGCCTGAGGCTTTAAGGTTGTAAAAATTTGGGTTTTTCATTAGGATGTGTGAATGGGTCCATTCTATTATTTCTATTCTATTATTTCATATGTCATAAGATTGATGTCCTCAAGCCTGAGCATATGCACATACAGACAAGTAGACAAACCCAAAAACAGAAAACCTCCAGCCCTGGCTGTCATAAAGACAAAGACATAATAAGACAGAGCAAGTTACAATCTGCAATCTCAGTATGTCCATGTATGGATCCTTGATATTAAAAACACTTGTCTGACTGAAAGTAAGTTTTTTCTGTTCTTGAGCTTGAAGACAATTTAGAGTGTCACTAAAAATACATTTTCAAAAGTGAATTGCATGTTAAGGGAATCAACATAAGCATAATCATTCTGCTTTACTCCTTCAAAAGGGATGTCCTAAACTATAGCAGGGAGCATCAGCGTTTACAGCTGTGAAAGATTTAATATATTTCTAAGAAAACAAACCAGAAATGATCAGATTATTTGGAGGGTGATAATTTTCATTAACCTGAAATCACCTTTAGCATCCTCAGCAGTGATGGTGAGTGTATACTGAGGTGCTGTTCCCTCCATGCTGTCTGCTTGGACTGAGATCACCCCTGAGTCACGATCTACTCTGAAGAGGGCTCGAGGACTCTCTGGGATCTGACCAACCAAACGGTAGAAGATCCGCACATTGTCCGTTTTCGGATCATCATTATCTGCTGCTTGAACTGTCAGAATTTCGGTCCCTGTGGAGAGATCAACAAGTGAAGAGTAGTGAGCTCAAAGCACACTTTTCTGATTTTTTTGTTTTATAAACACAAGCAGGCTTTGGGAGTTCCACTGATGAAGCACCTGTGATAGAGCAAAGGGGCTAAAATGTCACATAGCACAATGAATATAAAGAAAGACGAATATCATAAAAGTTTTCTCAGTTAACTCTCATTTGGTCATTCTATTTAGATAACAAAAACTGCTCAGGGTAATTCCCAGAATCAACCTTTTTAAAGCATCAGCAAACTAGGAACGGGCATTACAAATTAGCCCAGGCTATAAATGCTGTAGTGTGTGGCAAGATTCTCTTGCTTCATACTGTCTCTACACAATTAAACATTAAATAAAGAAAGAGGATAAAGCTTTTATTCCCGGAACTGATGAAGTCAAAACACCCTGAGGGTTTTTTATGAGTACAGGTAAATGTGAGGGTGCTTTCCCACTGACTCCTGGCAAAAATCCCAGTCTGCTTTCGCAGAGTGTATCTGGCTCTCTCTGTCCTTTTATTACTGCATTGTCCACTCCAGCCAGGGTTTTCTCTGCCTTTTTGTGACACAATATTTCCATTATGTCATAAGGCTTTATTTAGAGGTCCCACTTTGTTCTTTAATATTGTTTTCTGAGAGATTTTACAAAAAAAAAATAATGATGTATTTATTGCATCATAGCTGAAAAGAGATTCTTTGTGTTGATAGGGGGACATATTTGTCTCAGACCTTACATTGAAATATCCTAAATGATACAATAAGTAAAGATAAACTAAGTGACAAGTTAAGCCATTTTTGGAGTCTTAAAGGTGAACATCCTTATTTTTCCCCCAAGACTTGATTAAGACTAATAAATTACTGTACATAGTTGCCAGTACAGATGAAGGTGTGTTAAATTACCCCGAGCAGCCAGCTCTTTGACCACAGTGTGATACTGTGCTTGTGGAAAGGTGGGTCGGTTATCATTGGCGTCCCCCACCATCACCCTCAGCTCCACAGGCTTGGCTATCTCTCTGCCATCTGGACGCTCAACCACAATGCTGATCTGAAACTGACAACACATAAAAAGACACTGTGTTTGTCTTCATAGGTAAAATATTTGGAATTATTTTGAATGAGTTCTACATTGTACTTTAAGTAATTGTACCTACACAATAATGAAGTGGGCAATCAAATGAATCAACTACTAGACTAAGCTGCCTGAAATCCGCTTTTAATCCTCTGCAGGGTGGAATGGGACTCATTGATAAAATGACTGTATGAAACTGTGTCTATGTTTATCATTCTGGAAGCTCAACTCTTGTACTGTAAAAGCTCCATCAGCCATGGCTGAGGGATGGTGTCTTATTCAAACATGAGTAATTTGGCATTTGGCTGCAGGACTTCAGAAAATCAATCATTACAGGGGTGAAGGTACTGTAAATGTGCTCCTATCAACATTTCATCAAAGTAGTAGGATGGCAGCAAGCTTATGTCCGATTCTATTTTGACATTTTTTCTTTTGATTATGTCTCTACAAATGGTATGTAGCATTAAAAACCCACTTTCACTGAAGTTGGAACTTTGTGCAAAATGTGAATAAATTATGAATAAATAAACAGGACAGTAAATTAAATAGATGGGAAAGAGCTGAGAAGAAAAACAATAAGACATAATACATGCTTTGATTACAAAGAGGCTTTGTAAGAAAAGAAAGATAGAACTTTTCTGTTTTGGAATAAATTTTACAGTGATCAGAAGATGCAATCATTCATGAATTTGTTTAAAACAGTGTAATGATAAATTTGGGATTATCTACAGATACAGCCTTGTTATTTAGTGTTCAAAAGTAACAATAAAACCCACAATATGTATTCTCTTCTGAAAGTGTTTAGCCTACAGTCATACAGACCTGGTCTTGTGTCTCTCTGTCCAGAGGTGCATTGAGATAAATGACTCCTTCTCTGGTGATTGTGAAGAGCATCTCTGGAAACTCCCCCTCCAGACTGTACTCTGCCTGACTCCCACTCCATTTGACCTATGGAAGTACAAACTCATTCATTTAAAACCAAAAACATAAATGCGCAAGTGTAAACTGAGATCACTCAATGCTTTTATAATTTACATTTAAATACAATAAAAACATAGTCATTGATACTAGTCTGCATGATGTAAAAGTACATCATCATTTATTTACGAGATAAGGAGAGGGCCAAATGCACTGACATTGATGTGGAACAGAGAGCACAGCCAAAAGTAACTCAGCAGGCTGAAGGGGATTTTCCACTCTGCTTTACAGCCCTTGACAGAGGGCTGTGCAGTGGGGCTGAAAGGGCCCTCATGGTCATCAAACAGCACCCAACAAGGAGAGGGGCTTTGCCGCAGTACAGCTGATGTTCACTCAGGGCATGTGTATCTCCTCAACTTATTGTCACACACTCTTCTCTTGTTTTGGAGATGGCCGTCCAAACACACTGTCTTTGTATACACAAAGCAGGTTCACACAGCTGGCTGCCGCTCAGTGTTTTGGTGAGCCATGAGACCTCTGGACTTTGAGGGGATATGTTTAAAAGTCTGATTAATGTTTGCCGGCTGCAGTATCTTTCCCTTCAAAACATTGATGAAGTCATTTCGACTACGTCAGTGCTGAAGCTAACAGAGCACATTCTGTCTCATGCTTGTTTAACCAACTTAAAAAGTGTCTCAGATCTGCATGTGCTTTTCTCTGAGACACAAGCAAGAAGGGTCCCTTCAGTTCTGTAAAAAATAGCTAGGCATGCTCCATGGTAAGGAGTAGTATCAAGTATGCCATTATTGTGTACAGAAATACAGTTATTTTTCAAGTACAGTTGTATGAGGCACATGCCAGTTGTCATTATATTAACCACAAGACTGACGTATAGCTTTGCCCTGAAGGGGAGAGTGCTGGTGCAGAACCAGAGATGTGCCTTGCTGCTATAGGGGCCTTGCTCAAAGTATTTTTGTGAATTACAGGTGAAAACAAATTGAGATAACAGAGTTGGGGTGATTGTCCACCACACCAGTGAAAAACAATGGTTTACTTCTCTACTAGCAGGCCTTGTTCTCTGGAGTATATATGTCCTCATGGCATGAATTATGTTACATGAGATTACTCTACAGCAGACTATTGGACTCGAGTCATAGGGACTCGGACTCAAGGCGACTTGAGCCGCTAATGGAACGACTTGCAACTTGACTCGGACTCGGGAGGTAAAAACTCGAAATTCGACTTGGACTCGGGAGAAAATGTCTCCAGACTCGATCTGACTTGAGACAACATGATTCCGAAAATTTCACTCACTCAGGCTTTGTATGAAGAGTCAGACAGGAGATATACATCGCTCTTTCCTTCTAGGTTCACTTTATTGATGTTCCATTCACAGTGCACTTGTCCGTCGCCTATCATTGTCCCGCACATGACACAGTACTACACACATACGTTCCTACCACACACCCGCTTCTGCTACAGTGATGATAAGTGGGCAGGGTGCGCGGGACGCGGGTTTCAACTTGGCAACTGCTATGTCTTCTGTGTCCAAAGTTATTTTCTTTGCATATAAAGAATTTCAATCAGATGGGAAACGAAGACATGCCAAGTGCACGACCTGCAACGCTTCAATAAGCGAAAAAGAGGGCACAACATCGAACTTTATCCGCCACCTGAGGACACATGAGGCCAAGTAATTGAAACCTACAAACATTAGCCAGGAAGCTAGCGTTCCTGCCATAGATCAATATGGCAGGAATGTTAGCCAGAACTGTGGTCAGCATGAAGCTAGTAAAGCTAACATTAGGAAAGAGGGTGTACATGTGTTGTATGTGTGGGAAGATAAGTTTTCTCTCTTCAAGATAAAAATCTGAGTGCTTTTTGGGTGGACTGGGGAACAATGGTGAGGGGCTCGACCCGTCATAACCTGTGACTCGACTCGACTCGACAAAACCTGTGACTTGACTCGACTCGACTCGACTTGCCCACAACAGAAAAAACTTGAGACTTGCTTGAGATTTGGACCACATGACTCGAGACTTGCTTGGGACTCAGATCGCAGGGACTTGGGCAATTGTCTGCTCTACAGGTCATCCTCACAAAGTAAATGTTCACACCCATGCAAAGAATCATACGTTATGCTTTCACACTGTAATCATGTACAGAGAGTTGCATAACTTATAAACTTTTTCATTGCTATATAGCAGCACATGACCAGCAGCAACATCTTACCACCAGTCTGACAGACATAGACATCTTCCAGCATTATAAGCATAATTCAAACTAACTCTACATGAGAGTATTAGTTTTACTTTTTATAGCTGTCTTTTAGAGAACATCTGATCATTTGTAAGTGTGTGGCCCTCAGGCCATGACAATGACATTTTTGTAGAATCTTGGCAACCAAAGTTAACGTTCCCTAACTCTAAACCAAAACTAATGCATAAGAAGAGTACACATTGACCCTTCAAATACACGGTGGCTTGGCTTACTCATTCATTTAGAATGTCCGGGGCACAAAATGTTTTGTATAGACCTTTTCACAGTGCATTTACAAAAAGCACTTCAACAAGGCTCAGTCGTCATTAAGATTGCAAAATTACAGGATAGTATTTGTGTCAAGATATAGTGAAATCTGGCTTTGATGCATGTCACATGGTGCACGCTCCCCTAAAACACAAAGGTGAAGAAACTCACTCACAGTGCTCCTGTTTTCCACTGAGACCACATGACCCTCTCACCAATAGTAACCCACTGATGCTACAATACCTCTAGAAACGAAGCAGTTGGGGGGTCAACTCATTCTTCAAATTCTATCTTCACAACAATCTGAGTGAAACATCACAAAGACACGATGGCTGCAGTTTGAAATAGCAGCGTAAATATGTGTAATTTACTTGAAACAAGTCTAATTGTTTCAGTTATTTTGTGGATTCATTGCTATGAGAAAATCGTCCACATGACACAGCCTGAGATCACTTTTAACACATACAATGAATCATAGCACTTTAAATGTTGGTGTTACTCATACAAAAATAAGACCATCTCTGTAATTAACGTGAGGTTCAGCATTGATAGAATTGTCGTATGTGATATTTGAATATGAATTCTTCTTACAAGGCCATTACAAAGGTCTAGACTGGCTCCAGCTAACTTAGCTACAAATAATTACATTTCTTTAGACCATGAGACTTGTCACTTCAATGCAATCAAAAGTTTAGACTCATCCATTCAAGGTCTGCTTTTCACTCCAAAGTCTGTACAGATGGCATTACTGATCTTAAGCAGTTTTACTGATTGCATTACATAATCAAAGTGTTGGCAGGTAATCAGACCCATACAATTGATTACAGATTAAAACTGACCTCCAAAGACTTATGACGCAAACACTGACAAAAGACGCCTTGATTTATCATTATTTTAAATTACAGCAAGAGCTTTTTTAGATGTGACTGTAAAATCAGTCAAAATTTTTACAACAGCAATCTGGACTTAGTTTTATAACAAAGAAGACAGATGGCAGAGATGCACCACAGAGCAGACTGGGTTCAGTCTCTGCCAAAATACTGTCACATTGCTTGATATCAGCACAAGTAGTGGTGGCATTTGTTACAGATGAGTGGATGTGGACATGACTGATCCATTTATCTAAGAGTGTAGAGGAGGTGGGATCTATAGTGTGGGCTCCTGAACATGAATACCTCTGCATGTGTCATAGCAGCGGTTAGTCCCACCGCCTACTGAGCACAGCAATACGACCACTCAGTGTAAGCGAAACAAGGCTTTCCCCAAGTAAACCTACAAGTTTGCCTCGTGCTGTTTTGTGTGATTATGGTAAAAAAAATTAAATACAGCAGCTAAAAGGTTTCCATCTTCAGTAATGGAACAATGGAGGCGTCATTTCTCACTGTCCTCACACATTTTTAATTAAAAAAAATTAGAGCAGATACACAGAGGCAATCTGCTCTGCAAAATATTTTCACATAACCTCATTTACATATACATGTACAGATGCTATCTTTTAGTATCACAATTATAAGTATTAATTATTTCTTCAAGAGGACAGAGCTGTGTCTTGAGGGTTGTGCTTTATCTTTTAATCCTCGGAGAAAGTGTCCTTTGCTTTGAAATACGACAAAAATGTTCCTGCACTTGTGTTTCCACACGTTTTCAGTGGGTGGACGAGGCTGTTAGAACAGGAGAGATGAGAGGCTGAGGGCGAGTGTGGGGGAGGTAGGAGAAATCAGGAGGAGGGGGAGCTATTGTGGTGTACCTACTGGCTACAGTGGCTCTGAGAACCTGCACAGTGTGTTTAAGACAGCCGAGGTAACAGTTGTGAAAACAAGTCTCTATGTTTCTAACGCTCTCAGCAGAAAATTAATCGAACTTCATTTTGGCAGCACAGACACACAGAAGCAAAATCTCCTCTCTGAAGAATAACCTCTGCAGCGTCTTTTTTTTTTTTACCCCATGAGCTACAAAACCTCTGGGAGCTATGGTTTATTTTTAGACATGGAGCTGATGTGGCTAAAATTATAACAGTCTATAGGTTAGACATACAGAGGATAGACAAAGATATGCATATGTCATGAGACCCTGTAATCTATTAAATGTATTAACACAGTGTGACTGGAAATGAAGTGAATGCTAGTAAAAAAGAACTGAATATACTGTATGTTTCTGACGTTCATATACTTAAGAGTGATGCTCTCTGGAGATGGTCCATGATGACATAGTGATTGACTCTGTGGGTTTATTAACCTTTTGGAGGGAGAAATTCCTTATACAGAATGAGCAGCCTTAGATTTTAGTCGGGGTGCACAATATTGAACTTTTGTTGATGTCCAACATTCCAATTAATGATGCACAATATTGGATTTTTGCCAATATCCAATATGTTTCTATTTCTGAACTTATTATTGCCAATATATTATTTTTGTCAAGAGCACAGAGTCTTAACTTTAATGAATATTGACCTGTTGCTTTCAATGTGACAGTCTATGTACAAAGTCGTATAACTGGAAATATCAATATCAATTTTAAACAGGCGTTACTGTAAATCACATCAAGTTTGTCCTGCCACTCTTTGGCGACAGTCAGCTTACAGCACTGTAACAACTTGCTGTTGAACATGGAGCCACATAGAGCCCAACATACAAATGATCCTTCTTGATGTCAAAACACAATGCCTTGTGAGGCCATAGTGTGTCACTATGCAGAGATGGCCCATGGGAGAGGCATAGGCAAATTCTGGGGTGTGCCAACCACCCATAGGAAGCACTCCTGGTACTCCAAATAAAGATGAAAAGCTAAAAGTAATCAGAAACACAGAAAGGAAAAACACTTATAAATACTAGTATTTTATGTATGAAAATGTATGTAACGCTCTTATTAAGCAGTGTCACTACAGAAACTAAAAAAACGTAACTCCTTGGTGGCTGAAGAACAAAAAGGAGTGGTGGAAAAAGTATTTGTCTTCTGTTTGTTGTGGATAAAAGTCCTGTCTATTTTTCCTCATACAGCATATTAATAGCAGAGTTAACATTACTTTTTACCACTGTATTTATTTTGGGTGCAATACAATCATCTAGCTGATGGACTAATTCACATATCTAAGGGATACTTTTCACAATGATCCGGGTAATTACCTACAGACATTGTTTTGAACTATCAGATTTTTAAAAAATGAGATGGGGAAGGGTTATTAAAGAACCTAGTGTCTGCAAAGTTCATTATACGCCAATCAGATTGACAAAAATATGATGTAGTAAGCAGGCAGATTGCAACAGAGTAAAATACCAAATTAGCTGAAATTAGATATTTTACTGAAACCAGTCAGGACTCGGGAGAAGCACCATTTTCACCAAGGAACACTTTCAGTTTTGCTTTTTTCTCCTCCTTTATAGTAGACATGCTGTCCAGTTTGAATGAAACTTCTACTATCCATGCTCAACTCTTCATGGGCAGTCATTGTGTACAATCTTGCAGTTGCTTGTCGTTCTTGGCATAATGCCTCGCAAAGCATTGATTGGTCCAGTCATTTTCTGACTGGAAACAATTGTTTCAGCTTGAAGCTTTGCATTTTGTATCTGCCTGATGCAGAGTCATGACACAAACATATACCCCTTTTCCACCAAGCTGGTTCCAGGGCTCGTTCGGAGCTAGAGCCAGACTTAGCACCAGTTCTTTGGTTTTCCACAGACTAAGCACCAGTTGCTGGCTCTCAAAACTGGTGCTTGGCAAACGCCAACTCTTTGCTGGGCCAGCAGAAAGAACTAGGTTACGTCGGGGGCTATGCGCTTACATCAGGGGGTGGGGGCGGGATTAGCAGAGTAAAAACACGGAAGAGAGACATTTTTAAAAAGACGAGGTTGGAGTAAGCGAAAAACAGATTGAAAAGAATATATATTTATATAAAGAATATATAAAGAAAGACTATAGGGACCAGAAGACCGAGCTGGGCCCTAGTGGCAATGGTCAGCCACGTTTTAACAGCCCGCATTACAAAATGCTTGATGCTGTTCTCGGGGACTGACCGGCATGCAGCGCTACCGGGGCATTGAATTTGGCCACAGCCATGCTGGAGTCTATGCAGGAGGACACAACCATGGAGCAAACCTCCACAGAGCCTGGTAAGTTTATTGTTTTGTTTATTGTTGTTTGCTAGTTGTTATGGGAAGCTGGCGTGACGTATACAGGCGTATACATTGACGTGCTGACGTAGCTCTCTGGCCAGCACCCGTTTGTGGAAAAGCAAATGGTTCTTAACCGGTTCGCACTTGAACCAATTGTGAACCGGCTCTAGCACCAGCACTAGCACCAGCCCTGGAACCAGCTTAGTGGAAAAGGGGTAATAGTGTCCATAGTGTGAGGTTGTCAACACAAGGGGCACCGGGCAAAATCTGTCCCAGGGCAACAAATTAGTTCAAAACAGCTCTGTAACCACAGTATCACAGTGAGTTGCTTTTTAAGTTTCCTATACCAGAGGTTTCAAAGTGTGGAGGGGTGAGCCCTCAAAATATAATATATGTTTTCAAGAGGAAAGCTTTTTTGCATAATATGAAAATCTATCTATTTCTTAAGCAAATACATGATTTTCAAGAGTCTTAGTAGATAATTATATCTTCGTCATGGATTAAATGTTTTTAGGGTTTCTTACACTTGGTCAGCATTTTGTATGCATCATTTAAACATAAACAGGACACCAAAATAAATATAAGTCATAAAAAATAACCATCTAAAATCAGGCATGAATATGTGGTCTTTTATTACGTAAAAACAAAATAATTGCCAATATATTGTAGACAGCAACTCTTAGAAAATCACAGACTATGCAAAACAAGTTTTTATCAAGACAAAGTACGGAGCAGTGGTTGCAGCTGTGCTCTCTGTTTTCTCAGATTTTATAAAACCATTTTATATATTTTGTAGGTGGAGCAGTATTTAATATTTACTCCATTTAATATTTACTCCAGGGGGAATTTCACCTCACATTTTGTTAACCTATAATCCAGACCGCAACAAATTTCTTATGTAGAAAGCATTACAAAAATAGATGCCAACATAAATGCCTGTTTTGTCCACCAAGATATATAAAGGAAAGAGTACATTGTGTAATTACAGCAGCAGGCTGGAAATCTAAATACAATGTTGGCACACAATAATCATTTGTTTTTGTCACTGCACCAAGGCAGACTTGTTCACATCTGCAATGCTATGCACCAAAAAAATGAATAATTTCAATGTCCTCATAATAAATACACAACAGTTCATTCTGAGCATTATGAAATGACTAAAAATAATACATTGACTTCAGCTATAAAGTTTCTTTTGTTTAAACCCATCAGTTATATCACTCAGAGTTGTGAGTGTTTGGTGGTTATGGACTCGTGGGTTGGTGGGAAGGTAAATGGGTGATAATAGGAGTTAAAGTGACTCAGTCATGAGGTAGCGTGAATGGATCCATGGCATTTCAACACCATCAATAATTCAGCATTTGGTCACTTAGAACGACCCAAGAGGCCCTAAAAACAGCAGTTGGAAACACGATGCCACTTTACACTGTCCAGGCTATTGACAGTTTGTTTGATTGTCATATGATAGATAACAGTTGAAACTCCATTAACAAGAAAGCCAGCCCTTTTACTGAATTATTTTTTATGATAGATGTTACAAATCCAATCAGTAAAAGTGGTTTTAGTGCAGATGTGTTAAAACACTTTGCATGCTGAAGTGACCAATCTGTGCTGAAGTGTCTCAGAGTGTTAAATGGTGATTTTCTGCCTCACCTGAGAGATTGGGATGGGGTAAGGCCCGGGGAGGTTCTCCTGAAGTCTCACAGGGTCGGGTGAAGCCCAGGTGTTTCCCGTCACCTCCACTGTGACGATGCCGGTGGAGAAGAAAGCGTTTGCTCTCCCAGCCATGTCTTTCACCATCACTGAGAGTTTGTAACGGCCACACATCTCGGGGTCAAGAGTGGAGGCTCCTGTAGATCATTGAGGTCAAAAACACATAAGACAACATCAACAATAATAGAAAGAAATTACCTTGATCTGGTAGTGACATGGGAAACAAGTCATGCAAGAAAATCAACAGTACGTTGAATTCTGTGTCTATATTCCAATTGATTTTCCACCGTCCTGACATACATTTCGACATACATTACGTGTACAGTGACAGCTTTTACGTTTGTCCACTGATCATGTACTCTCTTCCTGTGCAATATTTTGTAGTACTTCTTACTTTGGCAAGTTACCTTTTCACTGTGCAATAAAAAGTATCTGTGGTGAGGTGTATGATGTATATATTTAAAAGAATTTGCCATAATTGTCTCTCTCTTGCTCTTTACTTCAATGGAAGTTGTCTGTGGCTCTGTTGTTATCCAACCACTGGGCCAAGGACCAGTTACCAGGCCACACAGATATTTATATATTTACACAAAATTATTCAGTGGGTTTTGACGGGACTGTTTTGATTAACATGTAAAGAAGTAGTTTGGCTGGCTTTTAGATCTTCTGCTGACTATTTTGTTTCCGATTTAAGCCTTTTAGCAGTCTATATCACTAATCTTGACCATGAAGATTTAACAGAGACCCACTATCTCTGTCATAACTGTGATGACTGAAAATGTAGATCTGAGAACTGACTTGTTTTACTCTATGTTGAGAGTGATGATAATAAAAGCTTTAGATTTTTCTTCTTTAAAGACATGCAAAAATGAAGAAACATACAGAGGTAATTCATAGAAGCCATCACCATCGCTTGCATATTGATTTTTGAGAGACTTCACTGACAATTTTTAAACCTAAACTTGTTAGAACTTTTGGGAAAGCAAACTGCAAACTAATCGAAAAAGTTATTGTAAACATTCACAAACATGTTTAATGTGAAACATGTTTAAAATGTTGTTTATTTTTCCTTAACAAGCAGCTTGTTTAATAATGCAACAAAAATAGAGAAATTGTTCTTGAGTTTATGAGAGAAATTGCACAGTTTGTGTTCTCACATTAAAGGCCAAGAAGCTGACCCTTCAATGTGAACAAACCCTGCTTCAGAGCCAAACAGAGTATTAAATTAATTCTCCAGGTAAAGATGAGCCAAGGCTGACCTTCTTCTGTGAGGGAAACCTCTCCAGTCATGCAGTCGATGGAGAACATCTGACTTGAGGGGATTCTTGGTGTCTGCTCCAGGAGGCTGAAACGCAGCTCAGCATGGGGAGTGTTATGGTCATCGCGATCCAGAGCCTCCACCTGCATAAAAGGGATTCCTGAGAGACACAGGCAGTGCAGAATAAGAAATGTTGACCTCCGTTTTACAGGTATGATTCTAAACAAACACAGAGCACATGTGCTTCTGAAATGTGTGAAGGAAAGAGCTCAAGTTGACAAAATGGTTGGTTAACTTAATCTCAATCTTAATTTAAACTTCTTTTATTGAATTAGGATTCTGAAAGGAAATATATCATTGAATATATGAAGTTTGGGTGCTGCCTGCTTTGTTTTTCATTACAGCATACTGATCATATCTTTAAATAGGAGGGGCAATTATAGTATGGCTGTGCGAAACTACCGTGAAATTTTAACAACTCAGAAGGAAATCCAAGCAATAGAGCAGCCTATTTCCCCCAGTCTGTGGGGTTTTTTGTCATATAAAGAAGATAATTATTGTTTTAGGAATGAATGCAAGCAGTGAAACATCAAACTATTGAAAGTAGAGAAAAAATGGGAACTCATACAGCATCACCGAGCCAGCAAGGACAGGCATTTAATTTCTGTGTCAGATACAGTGACTTCTTGCTGTGATTTTCTGACCATTTAGTTGTCAGCAGGGTCTCCACATTACATTTTATTCTTGGCTGAACTCCCCTGAACCACACCACAGAGGATTCAAAAAGCTGTGCCAGGTATGGTAGATCCCTAATGGGAAACCATAAATCAACCAAGCAGAGCTGAGTCAAGCTGAGCCAATACCATGTGGTGGAAAAGCCATTACGGAGTGTACAAAATGCATTTTTACTGATATATTTAGAATCTAATTTCATCTTTTTGTGATTGCATTATTAGGGTCAAATATTATTATGGACTTCATCATAATACCAGACAAAAATCACCGGGGTGACTCATCGCATTCAAGGTGCTGTCCTCTTTAAACATAACAAAAGAGCAAATATTATGGTGCCTTCCATTAACCTAGGAACCTGGATGTGAGAAGAAGAACTATGTCACATCCCACTCAAAGTTATTCCAGACATGAGCTGGTAAAGTCAGAGTAGCTGAAGATCAGCTCTAAAATTCAGACCTAAGGAGGCATTCCCAGTGATGTATCTGATTTGCAGCTTTTGGATTCCGACTTCCAAGATCAGCTGGAATGTCCCATAAGATACTCTGAACTTTTATTTGGGTAGATTTATAGAGTGCCATTTTTACATTAAATTGAGTGAAATACATTAAATTAACTTGATTTTGACTTGAGTACAATATCATTGTCCCCATCTCCATTCTTACAACAACTCAGCAACTCAGGTTAGTGCTGTGTACCTTAAATCAGCCAGTACATCATCTTCAAGCTCAGAGTATGTGCTGTGTGCATTTTAAACTATTTCAGACAACATGGCGCAATTCTGCCTCATTAACAACAGGAGGATAAAACACAACAACCAAATTTCTTCTCCTGCTGTCTTGATAATTAACAGAACTTTCAAACAGCCTCATATGTTGTAAGTCTGATCTGATCCAGATTATAAACTTGTCTCTTTAATCAGGCATGTTCCCTCAGGTCTTAAACAGTGGTCATCAAACTACTGCTAAAAAAAGAGCAGTGAACAGCCCTATATCAAATCTCATAGTTAGTCTCTAAGTCATTGAAAATGCTGTTTTGAACAGTGAAAAATATTCTAACAGACTCTCTGGCACAGTACTGGACTTGTTTTACTTCTTACCTAAAGGACAAAGACTATTTTGTGTCAGTTTGTAACTTAAAGGTGCTATGAGGAGAATCTATTAGCGGCGACAAAAAGACTCTACTACCCATGAGCACGCGCGGCGACTGTCGAAATGCTGCGTTCCAGTAACCTCGGAACTAGGAGTGACATCATCCCCAACTTATCGGCGTTCCAGTTGAAGTCGGAAAAAAACATGCCGATCTACCAGGCTATTGTTAGCTGTTGTTAGCACGCCCTGCGTTGTTGTTCACAAATATCACATGAAGAATGTGATTATCAATATGGCAGCATTTTTGTAAATAGAAGTCTAACAATACTATGTATACAGCTGATCTAGAGCGACACACCCAGTTAGAAGTGCAAATAAATTGATTATTACAGGAGCTAAATAACTGTTCACACTGGGGGCATCCATCTTCAATTGTCAACTCGGGGGTGGCGAGGTTTCACCGAGTTCCCAGTAGGAAATTCCGACTTCGGGGGACGTTCCAGTTGCAGTTTCCTACTCGGAATCCGGAAATTCCCACTTCTGACTACAACTGGAACGCACCAAAAGATGTGACCCAAGCCAAAGCATGCTTTTGTTGTGATGCTAAATGCAGCTCGGACCTTCCTCAGAACTCTGCATTGCTTTACAACTTCTTTTTTCAACAACTTACAGGATGCAAAGCGACAAGGTAATGTATCTCTTTCTAGTTACGTAGTGGTAGTTTTTGATGTGTGACAACAAGCAATTTTTGGAAAACTTATTATCGTAGTTTTATAGCCGGCTATATATTGCTACTTACAGCCCGGTGCTTTAAGACATGTCCGAATAATATAAATTTGCTCTAGTTTTAATTGTCTTGTTCCCGAAGTTGAGTATCCAGGCCAGTTCAGACCTGTCCAACCTGACCGGAAGGCTAAGGAATAGCATTTATAGATAACCTATTTTGATGCTATAAAACTCATCTTAAAGTGTGTATTTCCATCAGGCATATATCTAAAAGTGAGAGTTTTTTGTAATTACTTAGAAACTCCTCACAGTCTCTTTAACATCTGAGCAGAAGAAAATATGTGTGGAGTTCCCCTAGGCTCCATCCTGCGACCTTCTTGGTTTAACATTTACATGCTTCATACTGAGGAAGCATTTCTGTGTGGAGTTTTCATTTTCTTCTCCCTGTGCATGCGCGAGTTCTCTCCAGGCACTCCAGTTTCCTTCCACTGACTAAAAACTTGCTTGTTAGGGTGATTGGTGACTCCAAATTGTCAGCAGTGATAGGCTCCAGTCTCCCATGGCCCCAAAAGGGGTAAGCAGTATATAACATTTTTGCTTAAGCAAAAATCAAGAATAAGCTCAGTGTTTCTTCTCTTTTCTATGCGTTAATTTATTTGTTTTAATGTTTTATAGTTTCACTAACTCTTTTCATAATTTATTATTCTGTTGTGTGATCTGATTGCATGTTAAGCACTTTTAAACTTTAATTACTAAAAGGAGATATGAAAAATAAAACTTGTCTTGCTTATATTCAAGTCAGATCATATTTCTTCATGTTAATTCCTCCCACAGACCAAAGACATGCTCAATAGGTCAACTGGTGACTCTAAAGTGTCATTAGGTCTGAGTGTGAGGGTGAATGGTCATCTGTCTCTCTGTGTGGCCCTGCGGTTGGCTGGTGACAGGTTTAGGGTGTACCCCGCCTCTCGCCCAGTGTCAGCTGGAATAGGCTCCAGCCCCAATGACCCCAGAATGGATAATGGGTAAAGATCACGCGTGGATGGATGGGTGAATAATGTGAGAAATGGTGCACACAAATCATTTTGAATGTCTGCAAAGGTCTTTTTAGAGCTATCATATCTTAACTGAATCTAGTTTGACATGTCACTAATCTCTATAAAGTTCATTTTCAGGATTATTTCTGTCTCTAAAGATGTGTTCCACATGATTTAGACAATGCTGAATAAAATGTATACTCCATGTAGCCAAGTGGACAGAGTTTAACCAGACTGGAAAATGTTGAACCATAAGGTAACAAACCGGCTCAAGGTTTTCGTACCTTTAAGCAGCCCAAGCTGCACGCTGCCTCTCATGCTCATCTCTATAAAAGTGGGCACATTGTCATTCTTGTCGATGACACACACTTCCACAGTGAAGCTCTGACGGTGCACTGATGTTCTGAAGGACACCTGCAGTACACACACGAACACAGACGGAGACAAGTGCCTTTAAATAACATGCTCTGCATCCAACCTTCTCATGAGAATGTAATGACTATCAAAACGAATGATTCATCCTTCATGAATTTTGGAACAAAGGCCCATGAATCTTGTATCACAAAGAGCAGAATTCATAAGTTTACACAATTGCCAACTAAATGTGATTGCAAATTGCAATAACATTTCATGTGGAAAGTAGTTCATGGGAAATTTTCCCGATGGCTTTACTATGATGAGACACCATGTTACCTGCAGTGAGTAGGATGGTTGTTTTTCTCTGTCCAGAGGTTTCAGAGCATACAGGAACTGGGCATCTACTCCAAATATTCCCTCATCGTCCCCTGTCACCACCAGGTCACTGTAATTGTTCGGCAGATTGTGAAACTGAAAACAACAGAAGAAAATATAATAAGACATCAGTTCCTGTTTAATGTCCAAGCTTACACACTAACAATAAAGTGTGGGAAGAGAGGAGCAGCAGGACAGTGTCTGCTGCCATCTGTGTTTTGTTTTTAACCTGTATTTACTCAGTGAGCCCAGCTGAGATTTATTTGAATCACTTAAAAATTTAACCAGAAAGAAATCACAGCGAACATCGTGACAACACAAATAAGGAGGAGGTGAGACACATTCTGGTTTTGGACAGATATGCTCAAAGACTATGAATATACCCAGGACTGTTTTATGCAATAACTATTTCGTTGCTTTGGTGGTGTACTGTGTCATGTTTAGTTAAATGAAATAAAAAGCTATGGCGGATGTTAGCTAAAAAAACCCCAAAGTTCCATATATGAACAGCAAAATTTATTCGAGTCATATATCCTTTTGAAAATGACTCCAAACAACGATGACTCTATACACAGAACCAGCATTTTTAGTGGTGCTAAGGCCACATAGCTTATTCTGCTGGGCCACGGGAGGGGAAACAATACTAAATTAACAATACAATGAAAAATATCTTTATGAATGAATATTTGTACCTGCATATTGAAGTATGTTATTTTAATGACTAATCCTCCAATTCAGAAAATAACAGCAAATTATCTAACTCATATCTAACTAAACATAGTCAACACAAAGACAGTTCAGTTTGTAATAAATGAAGGCGTTTGCTTGTCATTTCTTAATGCGCACAACCTCTAGACATTACCCCCCAAAATGCAATTACTTGCCCCTTGGCTAGAATTTCTTCAGGAAATTGTCATCTGAGATAGCTCCAGAGTGTGCACACAGGATTTCACAGTGGACTGCTTCAGCAACTGGAGCATACAATGGGCTACATGTCTCACTGACAGGAAGACAGAACTTTATAATGGCATGATTGCTGTACTGTTGTTTCACTTAAATTCCATAAGTGGGTCCTGTTTTTCAATACAAAGAAGTTAAGTCTTCAAATTATATTTCAGGTAAACATAGCAACTCCTGCTCTGCTGATAAACAGTAACCCTTATCAGAAACACTTTATAGAGCCTCTAATGGTTTAAATGCTTTTTTTTTTAATCTTTAAGCTATGTTGTTCCAGTCAGTCACTGAGCTAGGGTATATAACATTGGGTTTTTATTGGCCATTATTCCAGATTTTTACAAAATATAACTGGTTAACAACTAACCATGGTGTGTGAGGTGTTCCAAAATTCAACACAAGACGTTCAAATTTTACCTCAGTCGCCTACACATTTTCATATAGATGTGAAACACTGATGTCAGCATAGTATCCGTTAATTTTGAAATTCAAAAAGAAGTGTTTTTGTTCTTATTAAACCTATCTTGACTATATCTAAGCAGATCCATCCACCTTTCTTCAAACAGAACAGGGATTTTTTCCATATCATAACTACATACTGATTATGCCCTCTTACTCCTCAATGTTTGGGGATCGAGATGCAGCCAGAATCAAAATATGGTTTCCTGACCATCAGATATCCAGATGCCAGATAAAGAAACATTAAAGTTTCCTCTAAACAATTAACTTTTCTACATTCAATGTCATCCTTTGGAAGGATTTGTTCAATAAAATAACCACAACCAATTCAAATTTCTTACCCCCAGCATGTTGCATTTCAGCCTGCCTGAGGACCAATTTGTGCTTCTGCTTTTTCTGCTTTTAGCTTTGTAGACAGGCTTTCATACTAGATCACACACAAAATGTTCATAATGAAGATCCACTTAAAATAAATACATAATGACGTCCAGTTATCAGAATTTAAACACATTTATTTAAAACAATTAGCACTGTTGTCTTTATGCTGACTTTTTCTTTGTGCTTTTGATTTACATACGTTTTTTGCTTAATAATTCTGAAACCAATGTAGAAAAGTGCAGGCCTCTCTGCATGAAAGGTTTTTCTTTTTTTCTGAAATTAGTATGCCATTTCTATCCACAGTATGCCATTTCTATCCTCAACCCAAATGTACCTGTTATCCTGCTTCCCCATTCTGTCCATTAACATGCTTGTTCAGAAATGATAAGGATACTCAGCCCAACACAAAGACCGAAAATATGAAGATGTGCCATTAGAGAGGTGATGACGTCAAAATACAACCAATCAGAGAGGCAGATACTCATGTGGTTGCACAATCCAGAGTATGTCTGAGTGACAGGTACTAACAAAGAGCCTCTGTATCAGACCTAGTTGGACCGAGCGCAGAGGCTGAAGCCTACGCAACACTGTGAAAAGGTCAATTATAGCATAGTGATGACGGCAGTGTGCTCATGCATCCTCAGTTTTAAGTGCAGAGGCAAAGAAACAAGAATGATGCAGCACTCATTCGCAATTTACTCTCATTTTCTGTCTGGGGGGGACAGATGCATCTATTTTTGGAGGATTACTAATAATTGGAAGATCAACAGGAAGGAATTTATATGTTTTACATAGCCTACCTTAAAAATGAGTTCTAAGGAAATACTGGGCCACACAGAGGATTTAAGGCCTGTTGATGTTATTTCTGCTTTTTAATCAAACTGAGTCTTAGCTCTTTATTGTTCAATACAACATGTAAGAATAAAAATCATCTTAAATATTTTCAGTCAGGTGTATTCCCCTGTTTATGTGGTTGTGGCGGTGGCCAACCAAAAATTCCTGTTAGTTACAGAGAGCATACAAATCATTTGCAAAATAAAATGTGCTCTTAAAGTTATAATATAGACACTTGAAATTCAATATTATCCTTGTTAAAAGAGGAGGGTACCAATTTCAGACCCTAGAAGTGCATAGAAATCTACCATTATTTTTAAGGAACAAAGGCTGTGTTGGAATGTTGGAACTCTCTAAAAGAAATGATGAGTACACATTGTACACAGTACAGTTACACAGTTATTTTATGGGAAAAAATGAGTTAATAAGGATGAAACATCTCAAAAGAAGGCTACAATTGAAACTGCAACATTTGATTGTCACATTTAAGTAAACTGAAATGCCTTACCTTGGTTAGATACCATGGAAAAATGCCGTCATAGTTTTCTGGGACACCAATTTTAACATTTGTGCCACAGCATTGAGGGGTGAATGTGTTAATTATCACCAGCTACAAAGGGGGAAAAAAAGCATCTGTAAGGAACTAGCTTCCTGCACAAATCAGTATAATTATGTATATATAAGGACAGTGTAGATGTTTGGAGAAATAACAATAAAAATAGAATATTCTTCTTATTATTACTATTACTATATTATCATTTTTCAAGTATTGCTATTATAATTTCATTTGAAAAGCACTTTAAAAAGTAAAGTGCTCTGACATTCACGCAAAAGCATACATACATTAACAACAATGGTCAAACCCCAAACACAAATAAATTGACAAAATAAAAGAGCAATAGTCATAGTAAAATACAGTTTCTTACTGTAATGACCGTGATGAACATTGGTGTAGCTTCTCTGTCAGCCATGAGTTCCTGTAAAATGTAGCTTATTCAGACCACATGCTCTCAGGCCAACAATCAAAACACTTTCTGCTACGTAACTCATTCACCAATACGAAAACTTTCATACACAGATTTAAGTTTTTGCCCATTCAACAACTTGCAACTGAAAGCTGTTGAAAGCAACATGTGCATGAACTGTTGCTCTAACAATGGTAAGTCTCATTGCAGTGTACAAATACACCGATTTTGTGCAAAATGTGACAATAACTGTTAGGTAAACATCAATAAACAAGAGCCAAAACTGACAATCTTATGGATAAAGCATCATTACTATAGCAGCAATAAGTCTGAAATAACGAAGTCATTTTAAACTAAAGATTTGTGGCTTACCTTCTTCAAGTGGCTTGTGTGCTTCCTCTGAGAGGTGTGAGAGGAGTCTAAATTGGGTGGAAAAATTGCGTTCTTGTACTCCTTCAGTGGATTAATGGTTAACACCTTTGGATAAACATGCTTAACTACCTTGTTTCCTGCCTGTAAAACCAATGGCCATTGAGGTTCCATTCCACCGATACCATCAGATGAATATTCATGGGGATGTAAATCACCTCAATGGCATCTTTTCTGTCACATTCTGCTGAACACTCTGCTTTGGGAAAAAATGACAGAGAAATTTCTCCTTTTCAAGTTTTATTGAAAAAAAAGGAATTCAATGTAAACAAAGAATTTCCAAATCATTTCAAGGTACACAAGACTGAAATAACTTATTGCTTTACTCATACATTCACAACCTGGATTCAGTGTTATGAAACAACAGAGAATAACAGATTTTTCTCTCATTTCTGACTAGTCCTCAGTAACTTGGCTGAGGCACGAACCTGCGCACCACGCTTCAAGTAATTATGACTCCAGATGACCAAGTGCTGTGACGATTACTGCAACCGTTAGGATAATGAGATGTATGTTGCATTCGGCATCATTCATGTCACGGTATATACACCAGCCCTACCCATAAAAGAGCTCAACAATAACCCAACATCAAGGCAATCTTTGCAACTCATAACAAAAAACAAGCCTTTATGGATTTTTTTTTACAAACTTATCATATAATGAGAGCAACATGTTTAAGGCAGACAATGAAATAAAACAAAATTAAATAATGATTGAAAAGCTCCATGCAGGTTATCACCATTATAATGATGACAGATTTCTCAAGTCCTCTCTTTGCTTTTTATTTTGGTGTCTATAAAATAAAAATATATTCCTGTACAGCTCTATTAGTCCTTTAGGGTTAGTGTTAAAACACACACAGCGTCTGGTCTTCCGAGGCCAAAGAAAAGCAAATGTCCATCTGTCCCCATCTGTTTCTCAGAGAACAGTTAGGTCATGGCAGGACTTGGATTTTTGCCTGAAAGCCATCTTCTTGTTCTTCCGTGCGACCATGCGGCCCAGAAACCGTTTGGCCTTCTTGCCAATGCTCTCCCTACGCCTGCAGTTGGCCATGCGTCGTGCGTTCTCCTCTTTGCTGTCTTTCCTCAGGCGGATCTGTCTGACGATGCCCTCGAATAGATCCTGAACGTTGTGATGAAGGGAGGCAGATGTCTCGATGAACTTGCAGTCAAAAACGACTGCACAAGCACTGCCCTCTACAATAAAGCACACAGACAGAACGGAAAATTAGTCTTTCAGTGGAAGCAGAAAATGCATGTTAAGCCTTAAAACCAATGGATGCTACACTAACTTTAAAGATCCCATATTTTATCCTTTTCAACGTGTTTTCATTGTTAAAACTACTTGTCTCAAAATCTACTTAGATTTTGTATTTTGACATCCCTCCAAACCTTTCAGCTCTGCTCTAAAGTGCTTCTGTTAAATCCTAATGATCACTTTCTTACCATACCCCTCAAAAGAAGTGAATATGGCTTCAGCTTTCCAGTGCTGCACTCTAATGTTTACAGTGGCTGAGCAGATATGCCTACTACTTTGAACCAGATGTTGGCCTATCAAACACATGGCTCAGGGAGCTTCACCAATTTTGGAGAGCTGGATTACCCTCTAATGACAGATTAGACACAATTTTTTAGTCTGTCTGGGCACACATCTTCTGAAAGGTGTAAAAAAAAAAGGAAAAGAAAGGGAATTTTCATGTTGGGAGGTTTGTAGGCAGGCCATGTATGCATATTTTTGTGTCAAAAGTTATTGAAGATTGTATGTTGCATAATATGGGACATTTGAATCCTTAGCGTACAGATAAGTCAGCAGTGCTATCAAAACTTAGCCTGCATTGAGCCTGAATACTTAAGGAAGATTTCGAGCATGACCTCTTACAAGCCATCAACAGCCTTCAAAATATAAATTTTAGCTATTTCAAGCACGCAAATATTGTAACACACTGCCCTTTAGCTCTGATCCATGCTAAATTTTAGGCTTAAAAAAACTAATAAGATACACTGACTTACCATCTACAGACACCTCTCTGGACCGCACCAGGTCACTCTTGTTGCCCACTAGGATTATGGGAATGTTCTCTGACTGCCTGGCCCGGCGCAGCTGAATCCGCAGCTCTGACGCCTTCTCAAAGCTTGATTTGTCGGTCACCGAGTACACGATGATGTAGGCATCCCCCATCCTCATGCACTGTTCCTTCAACCACTGACTGTTGTCCTGCAGGAGAGACAGAGATTCCAAGTTTATTATCAGGCATGGTTGTTTCGGTCTGTTTTATACCTCCATACAGTATAACATGCAAGAATCAAAGTAAATGGTTGCATGAATGATGCATAACTCACCTGTTCCCAGATGTCATACAGCATGATTGATGCCTCTTCTTCATCAACAAGGATACATCTGTCATAAGTGTTACCTGGGGAGAGAATAAAAAGAAATGTTATGTTACACAGTGACAGAAAAGAGCAAAGCATATTTGATTAGAGCAGTCATGTGATCTGTCAGTGCATGTCTTTACTTTCTACACTGATTTTGACACATTTTTTCCTCCTGGTGTGATTAAAGAGTTGAACTAGAGCTTTTGTTTGAGCGTGGACTTTTATATTTTTCTTTCACATTATACTCAAGTCCATGTTTCTGACAGATGTAGACCAGATAGCAGAGCTGGTGGAGCTGGTGCCTCTCCTCAGATGGAAATAGCAATAATCAATGTATATACTCTCCTGCATGCAAAGATAAGAACCCTGTATATCTATTACATCAGCTGGACTGCATTAGTGGTCTGTTCATCTCCTGTCCTCATAATATAAGACTTCTTAAATCTGCATATGGCTCTCATTTCTCATTTTTTAATGTGTTGGTATTCTAGTTGTATTTTATTAATGGAATAATATACTGTACGAATATTAAAAGTGACTCACTGGCTTATGCTTGGTATCTCAGACTTACAAGAATGAATAGCTAAATAAAAAAGCGTGTACTTTTAGAAGATGAGCACCTTAACCTTTGACATTTCTAATTATCACATGCATCTTTAATTATTATATTGTGTGTGCTTGTGGGTTGCAAGTGCTGATGACTCATCCTCCTCAGCACCACCATTTACCTGGTTCATCACAGTCGTGACCAGCATCCTCAACTCCTCCAAAGACGCGTGCAAGGCTGGATTTGCCGACTCCGTGCTCCCCGAGGAGGACCACCTTGTACACCTGGGACTCCGTCTCGCTGCCGGTGGAGATGACGGAGTCAGAGGAGTCGGACGCGCAGCTGCCTCGGTGCTGCTCGCTCGGGGAGTAGGACGTGCAACGCAGGAGGTTGGACAACTCGTCCGTCTGACCCGTCTGTGGTATCGTGGCGCGCAGGTCCCGGTCGTCCACGGGCATGCTTCTTCTGTGTAGGTTTGGTAGATTCATGGGAAACGGCATGCTCCCTCTTCTCTTGTCCATGTTTCGCAATTTGTCACCTTTGTTCAGGGTCATTTTTGCTTCTTCTGAGGGTCTGTGGACAGATGGGACATGCGTAAATTTGGGATCTAATGTACGCGTAAAAGTCTGAGAATGCGTAAAATACTCCAAAAATATACAAATGCATACCATTATACCATTATTTTAGCATTAAAACCTTACAGTCAAAACAAACTCCAATTTTCGAAATCTTGACCTGAGCTGACCACATGTTCACCAAAATAAAAGCACAAAACATAAGGCGCAGAAAGTCTCTTTAGAAATGAAGAAACTTACTGGTCTCTGTGTATAAAATCCAACGAGGGCAATCCAATAATCCTCAGTTTGAAAGAGCACTTCTGTCCGAAAAGCGATTTTGCTTGAGCTCTGGCAGACTCTCCGCATGCTCTGTGTTTTATACGGGACTGAGAGTGACGTCGGCAGGGATTCGCCCCAGAGAATCACGTCTCCGTTTATAATAGTGGTGCGTAAGGGTAACATCACACAGAGGAGGGAGGGGGTGTATGACTGGAAGGGCTGAGGAATCTCCCTTCCGCTTCGCCAAATGGAGAGCGTACCTCTGCGTGGGCGGCCAGAGAGATGAATCCTTGAAAAGGGGAAGCCCACTGACAGCTAGAAAGATATAAATATTTAATATGAATTTATGAGATATATTTAGAGGCACCGGGGTGCCATTTGTATGGTGCGGGATGTTAAAGATGAATCAGGGCGTTAATGCAGAGACCAGATGGACGCCTGATAGGATACCTGATCGATTAACCTGCAAAACAAATCCGTTATGAGCGTCAATGTCACAGCACGGTGGAGGTCATTGCTCAAATAACATACAAGGGCGTTTTATTTAATGTGAGCAACATAATCACTACTGGCCGTTTGGCCCTGCTGATTTATTGTCAGGCATTATTCCATTTCAAATTCATGCTGTTCAACTGAACATTAATTTAGTCATGTTTGCTTAGTTGATACTATAAGGCTCAAATTCAAGCATGCATACCATGTGAGTTTCAATGAGGATTATATCTGATGCATGTCATATCTGTGTATGCAGTGCAGAGGTGCCACTAGAAATTTCGGAACCAGTGAAAATACACCATATTGGGCCCTGTCTAAGCTTTGCATAGTTTGATTCCATAAGGTAAAATTATGGATCGGTATCACGTATAAAAGTGTTAATGGATCACATATAATTACTACAGTCAAATTATCATGAATAAAAACACAAACCTAAAATGTTTGATAAAACACTATTCAGCTGTGTTAGAGAATCAATGGTGAATCATATCATATATTGCTTAACAACCTGTTTTTAATACCCACATATTTTAGCATGCTACTTGGTAGAGAAAAAGCAAAACAAAACTGTGAAAAACTGCCCCTATTTTATATAGATGTTATTTTACGAGAGTTAACCAATGCAAAAGATCCCTTAATATATATTTTTAAAGTATATAAACAAGAAAGCTTGGTATTTTTATTGTGTGTGAAGATAAAGGAGCTCTTCAGAGATGTATGGCAAAAAAATCTAAATATACTGATGTTAAAAATACTGATAGATATTTTTTAGGGGTCCTTGCCAGTCATGGTCCAATTTAATGGCTTCCTGATGCAATTTCATGGTACATTTACTGACAAAAAACAAGCAAATTGAAAGAAAAATCAAATTAAGACAAAAAGGACAAACGTGTACTTTTTCCACATTCAGACACCATTCATTTATTTTGCCCCCAAGCAAAGTCAGCGCACAATCATAAATCTTGTGAAAATAAAGTGATTCCACCTGCTTTACCTTTGAGCTTTCCAATTATATCTGTGTTTAGTGGTGCGTGCCTTTGTTGAGTAAATGTGTACACATTTGTTCTAAAATATTCAGACTGTTGCCCACAAAATACAAATAAAGGTCAATTTTTCCATCAAATCTAATATTTGAAATAGTCTGTCTCTATTTAACATTTGTTTTGGTTTCATTCACTGATGTAACCTCCAGGATTTTACAAATGCTTCTGGCACAAAATGCTGCACACTTTCCTCAGTCACAGCCCAGTGCTCACATGCAGAAGCTTGTTTTTTGTTCACAGTGTAGAATTGAGATAATGCATTGCTGCCCCCCTGTGGCTTTAGGTCTTATCACACAGTTACTCCTCATGAGCCGGAATGTCCCAAAATTGCGTCATCTCTGCTTAACACACAGGCATCAACACTGACATGAAACAAATTTGTCATCTGTATGATAACAACAAGGGTTTTCATTTTTCCCATGAATCCACTTATCACCTTATTGTTTTAGTGTGCATTTTAGCTTCCTGATGTTTGTACCTGAAGTCCTCTGTTATTTAGATCTGTATCCACATGAAATAGAGAAATTAAAGTGTAATCTGAAGGGTTTCCTTTTCATTGATAAACCTTCTCTGATAATGGCTGATGAATAGGTAATCTTACAGTTTATTAGTTAAGCAACACTTAAAGGCACAACTTTTTCTTGGCGGCAGTGTGAAATTTGTTTACCTGCATTTTTTGTTATGAGTTATGACAGTGGTTAATTACTGTGTTTGTGCTGATTGCCAAAATGTATTATAGGATGTCAAGTTTTACATTCTTCCTTGCCTTTTTGACTCCTAGCAGGTTCATGATTTTTGGCTTGAGGATTGTTGTGTGCATTTAATGAAATATTTACTTCCTTTTTCAAAAGTCAAAATTATAATGTTTATTAGTAATTATTACCAGGGCTCCCTTCCAGCAACTCTCATGAAGTTGCCTAATTTCAATGCAGTTGATGGACAACAGTACAAACATGTCCTCATAAGTCACAGCAATGTATAAAATGACAAATTTAATTTAAAAAATGTGTCACGATCACGTTCCTACTAATTAATTACTTGGCGCTTTAATGTGAAAACTTACCCTTTAGATTGTGTGTGGTCCCACCAGAGTATATGGAGGAATTCAGTTCTTTTTACAAACATTATTTGGAGAAGTTCATTAGTTCACTCCCTCAGGGGAACCATAAAACAAATTCTGGCCAACACTTGTTCAATCTCAAATTTCCCAAAGGAGATGATTAAAGCATCCATCCATCCATATTTAACGTGCACTCCAAATCTTTGCTTATTTGTCAACTAGGCCCATTCAGGTCAAAGAAATAGTTTACTTGTGTAAAATATCCTTGGAATTAAAGTCGTCCACAATTATTGGTCTCAATTAATACTTGATACTAACCAAGCACACACACACACACACACACACACACACACACACACACACACACACACACACACACACACACACACAAACACACACACATGGTTTTATATCTAAGTTTTTATGCCCCTTAATGTGTTGAACATGTTCCCTCCTGGTGATGGAGTACTTCTTTGCACAAGACAAAAGTCTGTGGCCTCTGAACTTTTCAGTCCCCCTTCTTCGGATCACAGGTACTCAGTATATGAAAACTACAATGTTTTTTTAAACATTAGGGATTGCAAAATACTCTGGCAGTCATCCAAACTGAATAAATGAGCCTGAGTTAAAGCAAAATATGGACTAGTTATTACTAGCATTCATGCTTAAGAGCAATAGTTGACAAAGAGCACCACTTTATCACTTGAGCAAAAGTATAGATACCCTGTTAGAAATACTATACAATACATGCCAAAGTTGTTCAGTAGACCTGAATTTAGGTACTGGGGTACTAACATTAAAAAGACTTTAGCTCAAACTACTAGAAAAAATGCAGTTAAAAATACATGGGTGCACATACTGATACATTTAGAAAAGAAATGATCATGTACTACAGGTTTTCTAATATGCAGCTCTAAAATTATTGGAACAAAATTGTAGATTCCTGAAAAGCTGAGGAGATGATAGTTAGGCTTTGCAGAGAGAGAAAATGTTAACCTTTTCATACAGCCATTCAGATACATGCAGAAGCTCTGGAGAATTTGTTCAATGTGTTTCCCAGTGTACATTGCGTGGTTTAGCAACTGCTTGCCACATGCAATGAACGGAGCAGAACTGCTGCACACACCCCACACAGAACTGTGCAAACATAGATTGTTGTCTGTCAAACTGAAATTTAGGAAGGAAAAAAGATCAACTTACCAAAGAGAAAAGGGAGGTAGTAGCAAAATTCTCAGGTAAGAGTCAAAATATAGTTATTTTGTTTTCTGTGTGTTGGAAATAAATAAATAAAAAAAAACATTTTTGATCGTATACAAGTATGATCAAAACAATATTTATTACAAAAAGTAATAAAAGTAAAAAGTAAACACAAAGTAATAAGTAAAATAATATTAAATCTTTGTAAGGACTATTGATGGATATAAGTAATTTGTTACAATATCTGAGTAACTTACCCAACACTAATCACTTTGAGTTAAAACGGTTAACTTTTATTATTGTGGACTAACAAACCAGTGCTACTTCTGTTTAGCTAAATTCTAAACAAAGTGACCTTTTACTAGAGAACATGACTCTTTTACCCTTAATATTACAAACAGGACTCAAACACATTTTTTTACTATGTCTACCCATCAGAGGCACTGCAAGGAATTAATGAAAAGATGCACAATTTCTCAAACTAAGCATCCATCAAGCAAAAGAACATACATTTTTTTCTCCAAAAGCACTGCATAAAATCCAAACAAATTATTCTGTTTGGAGACTTCAGCTTTAAACAGTCCAGAAAACATTCTTCAGCAGAAATAATGCAAAATTATACTACTGGTATGTTGCTTAAGCTACTTTGTGCCATTTTGATATTTTTTGTATTTATATTTTTTTTGTTTGTCATGTTCTTGCAAGACACATTCAGTCTTCATGAATTTCTGACATTTTAACCCTGTCAAAGCTATAAAGTGATATACTTGTCTTACTCAATGTGTGTCATTTTGAAGACCCAAACATTTTTAAAAGCCTCTGGGTATACAGCAAAATGCATTAACTCATACCATGCAATATTCTTTAATGCATGTAATAAAAAGGCCTCTCTTCTTTGTATAATTACATTTGATAGGTGTTAAGAAATGCAAATGATGACTGATTATTACTTTGCAATAAAGATAGCCTTATTGTTAATTAAGCTTAAAGAAATCTTAAAAACCTATGAGAAATTGTTGCTAATCATTATTTTCAATCTATCAATTATGGGCCCTGAGAGGCCCACTACCCCACCCACATCAATTGCCAAGGGGCAAAACACGTACGTGCTTTTACGAACAAACATGACTTCTTGTTTTCTCCTAACTGTGACTCAGCTCTGTGTATAACAAGACATTTCTCAAATGTAACTCAACTTGTACCTCTTCGATGGAACACTGGACATGCTGTCCTGACATGAAGGACACTTTGGACAGAGTTATTGCTCCCTCTCATGGTTATAAAAAGAACAGCAGCCCGTCATGAAACCGGAAGTCAACCCTTTCGCCTGACATTACGCATGCGCAAACCTCCCGTGTCTTCGACCTCTACTTCAAACCGGTGAGAGCTAACCTCCTCTGCCACAAACTGGGACTGTTTTAAGTTAATAATTGTGACATGTGACTGTGTCTGCTTGTCTGTGTAGCTGTACTGGTCTAAGAACTGCTAAGGTCGTTGGAATTTTTTAGCTCGCTTGTTTCAGCGCGGTTGTTCAGTTTGTTGCTAATCTTGACCTTACTTGTGTGTGTCCAGTATGCACACTTTGTACTTTTTACATTAGACACAAGACCACAGATTAATGTAACTATAACCAATTGTCGTTATATTTCATGTTTTGTTGTCTTCACACAGCGGACACTGAATTTTCTCCAGCTCGTTTGGTTGACCTGACTCGTACGTCCCTTCATCATGTACGCCTGTGCTAAGTTCGTCTCCACGCCCTCTCTGGTAAGTCTGTATGAATGAATGGTGGCACACACACGCACCATGTCAGTTCACCTACCTGTTGATATGGAATAAGATCCCAAAGAATGACAAAATGCGTCCAGCTCTTAAGCTAACACTGCTCCTCTGGTTTGTCAGGCCAGCTGTCTTTGACCCCCTGCTAAAGTCAGTGTTCTCCCCTGCAAGGACGTCCTTCTCTGAGCATTGTAAAAAAGATGTAAACATTTGAGCTGCACAATCAGCTGTCCAGGCAGCCTGTATTTTAAGAGCAGTTTTAATGCCACACTGGTGTCTTTTCTGATATTAATTTGTAGAGATGTACAATAATAGGTTTTTCCTGATATTACTGAATTCATAATTGCAGAAAACTATAGTTTTCATCTAGGGCATATAGTCTGTTCTTTATAAATACTGACTTGTTTACTTTCAGTGAGACTGTATTTATGCAAGGAACTGATGCACACAAGAAAAACACTCAACTCTTGAAAAAATGTTGCTTTTTAAATGCACCCATGCAGTGATGATTCGGTGAAGCATTATGGTACATTTGTGTATTTTGACAATATTAAAGCCAATATATGGTTAATATATTGGCTGAAAATATCAGCAGAAATGTCAGTGTCAGTCATTACTGATGCTTACATGTAGGCCAATATCTGCAGATATTGATACTAACGTGTATCCCTGTTAATTTGCTATTTTGCAAGCAAGGATTGAGAGATGTTTTTCCCATTCACAAACATTTCAGCTAACATTTGATACCATTGATAACGCTTACCTCCATTATTATTTTAATTCAGCAAAGAAAGAAAGAACAGTTGATCTGAGCCAAACGCATAGGAACATATATCAAACGGCACTTCTGTCATTTTAAGTTGCACACTGTCAAAACATGTATGCATGTATTTTTTCATTTTACAAATAACCCTTAATAATACATGCATTAAAAAAAACAAGTTTATAACCAGCGTGATTGAAATAATCATGGTCCCTGCAAATGGAGAAAATTATCTTCTGTGTCTGTGACAGAAATAATAATGATAATGGTAATAACAATTTAAACAGAGAGACAGGAAGTCAAGGGGCTGAATGCCAGCAGCCGACTACCTGCAAAAGGCTGGACCTCAAATTCTGAATTTCTATGTTAGAATCTTAAAGAAGGGGGTGCTGGTTTGGCGGAGCGGTGAGCAACCAGGCACCCCATGTACTTGCTTCTACCGGTCCAGGTTCGAATCCCACCTGTAACCAGTTTGCAGAGTGTCTTCCCCTACTCTCTCTCCCCCTTTCATAAGCCTATCCACTGTCTCTCTCCTTCCAATAAAGGCACAAAATGCCCCAAAAAATACATTAAAAAAAAAAAAGAATCTTAAAGAAGTGATATTTTGACTCAAAAATCTATATAGTATTGTCCAGCACAGTATTACAACATAACTGTGAATCTATATTTTCTTACAATTCTACACATGGTCATTGCATAATAATTAACTCACAATATGAGGAAAATAATTCTCCTGAAATGTTATGTGAAAAGCTGAATTCTCATGATCAATAAGCAAATTACGATGGACATTACTGTTGACAGTGTTTTTAGTGAATATTTAGACTGACATCTAGTTAGAAATGTGCCTGAAAAAAAATCCAAATACTCAGTACATTCCCTGCAGGGTTCCTACAGATCCTTAAATAGTCTTTCATTGATTTTTTTTAAGACTGGGCCTTTAGAAGTGTCAGTATAAAATGTAGGAGGCTATAATTTGACAATACTTAATTCTTAAGACCATCTGTCTCAGATCTGTATTGGAATTATAAGGGCTTCTGTGGAAAACACAGAAACAAATGTGTATTTTTGTAAGATTTGTGCAGAAACCAAAAAAGTTCCCCATCCATATGCATGCACGAACTCTCATGTTTTTTTCTTTTTGGCTTCTGGGAAAAAAATATGCCTTCGTGTCCAATATTACATTAGTATCTAGAAATTTGGCTTGTATAAAAAGATCTCACAGTAACAAACTAGAATTTTGGCACTTGTTGAAAAGACAGTTTAATGTACTATTCACACTATAAATGATGTTCATTCTTCAATACAAAAATTGTACTCGTATTATTTATTTGGACCCTGTACTGTAAAATGTCTTACGGAATCTTAAATTTGATTTTTAAAACTGTTCAGGAACCTTGACTGAAGCGTTAAAACAAGCAGACTGTCTCTGGTGGATAATGTCAGTTATACTGTCTTGGCAGAGTATGCTTTGCACAACTCTTTTGCTGACTTATTTTATGTATTCTTTTATTTTTCCCCTCTTTGTGACATAGGTCCGTGCTGGATCCAGGGCTCTGTACAGACCACTCTCTGCAGCAGTAGTCTCAGATGCCAGGAAAGCAGAAGTAAGCAGCTGTTTTATCAATAATATTAACATATTTCAAGCTTAAGTGAGTTTGTAAGGAAGATGAACTCTTGTGGTCTCAAACCTGCATCAGTGTGCCCTTATTCTTTTTACCTTCAGACTTGTATAGTTTAACAAGCCTAACAAAGTCATTGCACTTAACATGGTAAGTTTATTCCCCCCAGGTGAAAGCTGTCCTCCTCTGTCACAAAAGAGAAGAAAACAATACCAGCAAAGACTGGTTGGATGAGATGTTTAAATAGAGAGTACCCTGCATGCATATTCAGTACATAACCAGCAGAAAGATGTCGCTTTTATACGGCCCAGTTTTACTCCATGGTTGCTTTATGTAGTTCGAGGAAAAAAACAGACTGGATCCAAACTGTTGTTTGCTAATTAGGGAATAAATTGATATTGTAAAACAGCCCTTGAAATTTTCCAGCTAGTATTTTGTGGTTATTTTCTCTCTGTGCAGATGTCATTGTCTGCATGCAAAGTCTTATATGACTTGCAAAAGTGTAGTAGTAAATCTGGTTGTACAATTGACTGCAGTGCAGATGGTATTGGACCATTGTGTGTGTCTTAATTTTTAATTTGTTCTTATGAAATTGTGGCGTAGAGAAACTTTTTAAAAGTGCGGAGTGTCACTATTTGGTCAACTAACCTTATTTGATGTCTTGATTTCAGACCTCCTCTCTCCTGGCTCCACAGACTGTTGTGTCCTCCCAGCAGCAGTTGGCGTTGCGGTCTTTCCAGACCAGCGCTGTGAGCCGTGACATCGACACTGCAGCGAAGTTCATTGGTGCAGGAGCTGCCACCGTGGGAGTGGCTGGATCTGGAGCTGGAATTGGAACAGTGTTCGGCAGCCTCATTATTGGATATGCCAGGTAAGTTACACAAAATTGTCACTTCAAGACATTTCTACCAAGGTTGGAAATGTTTGTTTTTTTTGTTTGTACTGTGATTGTATAATCCTAGTATGTAGTGGAAGTGAAAGGACATGGATATTTAACTCCATGTAAAAATACAACATTTAAAAGCTCTGTACCACCTTAGTGCCTTCAGTTATGGACTGAATAATTAAGTCCTTTGTGGCAAAAGATAGTAATTTTCTCCTAAACACTGTTTTTACAGCCACACTTTTCAATCTTTGTACCTTCATGTTGTTTCTGCATTCCCACTCTTTCTCAACAGGAACCCATCTCTGAAGCAGCAGCTGTTCTCCTACGCTATCTTGGGCTTCGCTCTGTCTGAAGCTATGGGTCTTTTCTGTCTGATGGTTGCATTCCTTATTCTGTTTGCCATGTAAACCAGGCAGGCCTTGGGAAAAGGAAGCTCTGTAAAGAGACATGGAAATAAGAATTAACAGTCTGAGATGTTCCTGAATGGTAGGATAATGTCAACTTCATGTGGTGCTTATTCTTGTTCACTGGTAACTCTCAAAAGATTGTGAATCCACAGATGTACGGAACTCTGGCAAACACAAATCATTTTTAATGATGGCTTTGCCGATATATTGTATATTTAATCAAATGTTTTTGTTAACTATTCCACCAATAACAAATTAAAAAAGTTAATTCTCATTTGTGTGTGTTTTTACTTTTTTTATCATAATTTTTTGTTGACCTGTTTTAGGCGATTAAGATAATAAAAGGCAGTGATGTCATTTTGGTGCCATTGCAATGACACAATATTAAACACACCAATAGGGATGTGAATGGATAACAAGTTCAAATTGAGAATTAATTCACGGTAGTTTCAGGCATCAATATCATTTGCCTTTATGTTTTATGATTATCTAATGATTGGCTTTTATTTATGCCTTTAATGCCATGCAAAACTATGATATCACTGTCTTACAAGAGGTAGTGAGCACAAACTACAAAAAATAAGTCCAGGCCTAAAGTTGGCTTAAGGTTACACAAAATGACGCAAGCTGCACAGTGAGTAGTGTCTTTGATTTTAGACAAAGTTGCAAAACTAGCAACTTAGTTTGTAAGGATAAAACGGTATTAAGTGTCAGGAATGCCATGTGATTGGTGCTGTCGATGTATAACACCTGTGCAGGCCTATTTTTCTTACAGAGAAATTCCACAAGTAAAGATGAAGTACTGGATCAATGAGCAAACCTGAAACAGGCATAGCCTATGTATCAATAAAGTCATTTCCGTTTCCCATTTGCCCTGGGGTTCTGATTTAAGGTATGCAGTGATCCACACCACAGGTTCAAGAGAAAAACAAGTAAACCCCACATTAAGCAAGTGTACAAATGTTTTATGGAACACAAACAGATTCAAAATACAGAATATTTCAGTAACTGCACACATATGCTGAAGTATTATTAAAGGACATCATGTAAAAGGTCTTTGTCTTGTCTTATGGTTGCGCATGAACAAAAATGGACATTTTTATGATCAACTATTTTGGGTAATTGTTAGTCATCTCAGTATTGGTCCTAGATAATAGCGTATGTATCCCCTGAAAGTTTTTATCCAGCCATAAAGTGCAGTTTTTTAAACATATTTTTGGATCCATTTCAATAAGTTCTTAGTTATTTGATTATTGCATTAGACTATTGTTTTGGCCATGTGAGAAAATGACAACTTCTTGTCAGTCTAATGACCAGTGAGAAAAACTGCACTTCTACCTTTCATGGTTTGTTTTTTTTATGATAATGTCCAATCTGGAGAACCCAAGAAGACCAAATGCTTGTGTGCACTTCTGGCATGTGCTGCAGATATGGCAGTGCCTGTTCCCTGCAGACGGGTAGCCTACTCTTGGCGGAACTCAAAGGTTAACAGGAGAAAATATAGTTGCCCACAAGTTCCAATAAAATTTGTGATGTGGCCCTTTGTAACATTTCAGACAGAACATGCCCCAAAGAGTGGCACCGTCTATTTAGAGCCGAATAATCATAAGTGAGGAAGAAATGTAAATGTGTGAGCTTGCATGCTTTTGGTTATTTTCAACTAATAGCCAGCTTTAAGGAATACTGAACACAGCCCTGACATACATTTTCCATATGCTTTGGCAATACTGCTATGAAATAATGCAAATGAAACTGAACTGAAATGGCCTACAAGTGCAGTGTTTCCTACTCCAGGAAAACATTTCAAACCTTGCTGGGAAAATGTATATCATTGTGATGCGATTTTTTTAGGTTATTTGTAAACCAAGAATCTTGGATTATGTTGGTTCAAATGGAAAAGGCCAATCCATGTGCATCTCCACGCCCCCTTAAGATAAAATTGGCGCCAAGTTTTGGAGCTCTGCTTAAATTACCACCATCACAGGAGTGCACACAAGATACTCCGAACCAGGAATTTATGATTTTGCACCATTTTGAGAGGGAAAAACAAACACATCAAATCAGGAGCGTCAGTGCCCCCCATGGTCTGCTCTTCTTACCGTTTTTGCTGGAAAAAAAAACTGTTGGACGGCTTACATACTCTGATTCAGACGATGACAGTCATCACATTAAGGTAACTAGGTAAGTAGAGGACAAGTAATCAAACTAGACATAACAAGTGCTAAAGTATTACTTGGATTCCTGCCCAAAGAAAGAAGTTGTGTTTAAAAGTAAAAAAAAAAAAAAAAAACATGGACATAATATATGTATATTATGTCTATACAAAAACAGGATCAAACAAATCCGGACATCGCTACAGGCGGAACTTTGGGGTTATAGTTAAACGTTTAGGGAGGACGGTTTTATAGGACGTACACGTCTGTGTGGGGGACAAATTGTCGTTCTTAGTGTACATATTTCGCGGTGAATTTAAATGAATAGATACACGAACACTTCAGCTCATGCATCCAACGACATGTCATCATGTTTGTCGAGCACACAGAATTATTTGTTTCAGTTCTCAAAACGCTCTGTGGACACTTCCGTGCTCTCGGTGGTCGTGCAACGTTTACTGTCACACGGTTTCTGAGGCTTCTGTACAACTCGACGAGCAGAAAGGATCCCCCAGTGACAAGGTAAATGCGTATATTTTAATTATTGGTGTATTTATCACATCCGTGGCCCTCTTGTCTCTTCAGGTGAAAAGTAGCTTTATTAATGCTACCACTGTTTAGTAATAAAACGTCAAATGTGGTAAATGATTATGACCTCATGTTATTGACTGACTTGAACGTCACCCCCAGTCTTCTCCACTTTGAAAACAGTTTGTTTGTTTGCGTTTTGAAGATAAGCAATGTTAACATTACGTCTTTTAACTTCAACTGTATAAATGTAGTCAATAAGGAGGCCTAATGATATCCAGCACACATATGTGCATGATTATGGCTGTTGAAAAACACCACAACTTATCATTAAATGACTTATGGTCAGATATTTCTTCAGTTAAATTGTTGTACACAGTTGATTTTTCTGACCAGAGACATTACTGTGTTGCTCACTACTTTTTCATATTAAATTGCACAATAATATTGTAACTAATATGATTTGTTCAGTTATATAAGACAATTATGTCCATCAAGGGGAATAGTTTAAGACACTAAAATCAGTGTTAAGCATTTTTAGCTAGAGTTTAATTCAGATTGAATGTATTCTTGATTTTAATGTTTTGTTGCTATAAACTGTTCAACTGGAAAGCAGGAGACCTTCATTCTGAAAATCTGATTGGTAGTACTTTTCAGTCTGTATATTTCAGGGATGCATGCCTTTTTTAGAACAGAATTGGTTGGCAGATAAATGATAAAGATGATTATCAGTATCAGCACAAGTGGAAATTTTGGTGATATTTACAGCTGATAATTTGGCCATGCATACTAGCTATATTTTCCTTTTATATTGGCTGTAATATAGTCAGAATGACATGATGTTTTATATCATTTTCACAAAATGTCCTCTTTCATAAACCAAGAGGGTCATTTATTAAAGAATAAAAAGTAGTTTTCTTCTTGCTTCTCACCCGTTTCTATCACAAAAGGATTTTCACCATAAGAGGAGCAGGTCATTGTAAATTAAATGGTGGCTTTGTGCACTTGGCCAAAAATATTGGTATCGGCAAAAATGAGTTTGAAAATATCATCATATCCGATATTGGCAAAAATCCTGTACTGTGCATTCTAGTATATATACTAGAATTGTGTATATACAATTCTCAACAAATGTGGTCATACATTTATTGACCACTGTATATATACAGTGGTCAATAAATGTATCAGACCACCCAATGTAAGGTTTATGCCACATCTATCCTAAATTAACAGCGTTGATCACTACTAAAACATTTTTATGTCCCTTTTATTAGTTAATACACCTGTAAGTAGGAACTCTTGAACAAAATTGTATTTTTAATGCACAAATAAAAAAAGGAGTTTCAGTGATTGAATATTATGCTAATTAATTTCTGACTTTTCAGAGAAGCACGGTGAGTTGGCCCAAATTGGGTATTAAAAAGGGGAAATTAGTTGGGAATTCCTCATTCTTGTTCAAAATGTATATCCAATAACAATGACATTCTCAGTTTTTAACACATTTCTGAATAATTTCTAATATACGTGTGTGTGTGTAAAGTTTTTCTCACACAAAATGTATTCACGTGCTATGAAACAACAATAATTACTTAAGTAGGACTGTGCAAATGATCTTAGATCATGAAGAACTAAAATAATATTTTTGTGATCTGTCATGTCAGAAAGACTGGAGGATCCTCTTTTGTGGAAGTGGTGCTGGAAATGGCAAAATTTATTCATTCAACTTTTCAGAATACAGGGAAATACACTCAACAAAGATATAAACGCAACACTTTTGTTTTTGCTCCCATTTTTCATGAGATGGACTCAAAGATCTAAAATTCATTCCAGATAAACAATATTACCATTTCTTTCAAATGTTGTTCACAAATCTGTCTAAATGTTTGATAGTGAGCACTTCTGCTTTGCTGAGATAATCCATCCCACCTCACAGGTGTGCCACATCAAGATGCTGATCCGACATCATGATTAGTGCACAGGTGTGCCTTAGACTGTCCACAATAAAAGGCCACTCTGAAATGTGCAGTTTTGTCTCACAGCAAAATGCCACAGATGTCGCAAGCATTGAGGGAGCATGCAATTGGCATGCTAACAGCAGGAATGTCAACCAGATCTGTTGCTCGTGCATTGAATGTTCATTTCTTCACCATAAGCCGTCTCCAAAGGCGTTTCAGAGAATATGGCAGTACATCCAACCGGCCTCACAACTGCAGACCACGTGTAACCACACCAGCCCAGGACCTCCACATCCAGCAGGTTCACCTCCAAGATCGTCTGAGACCAGTCACTCAGACAGCTGAAACAATTGGTTTGCATAACCAAAGAATTTCTGCATAAACTGTCAGAAACCGTCTCAGGGAAGCTCAACTGCATGCTCGTCGTCCTCATCGGGGTCTTAACCTGACCCCAGATCGTCGCCGTAACAGACTTGAGTGGGCAAATGCTCACATTTGATGGTGTCTGGCATGTTTGAGAGGTGTTCTCTTCACGGATGAATCTCGGTTTACATTGTTCAGGGCGGATGGCAGACAGTGTGTGTGGCGTCGTGTGGGTGAGCGCTTTGCTGATGTCAGTGTTGTGGATCGAGTGGCCCATGGTGGTGGTGGGGTTATGGTATGGGCAGGCATCTGTTATGGACGAAGAACACAGGTGCATTTTATTGATGGCATTTTGAATGCACACAGATACCGTGATGAGATCCTGAGGCCCATTGTTGTGCCATACATCCATGAACATCACCTCATGTTTCAGCAAGATAATGCACGGCCCCATGTTGCAAGGATCTGTACACAATTCTTGGAAGCTGAAAATGTCCCAGTTCTTGCATGGCCAGCATACTCACCAGACATGTCACCCATTGAGCATGTTTGGGATGTGCTTGACCGGCGTATACGACAGCGTGTACCAGTTCCCACTAATATCCATCAACTTCGCACAGCCATTGAAGAGGAGTGGACCAACATTCCACAGGCCACAATTGACAATCTGATAAACTCTATGCGAAGAAGATGTGTTGCACTGCATGAGGCAAATGGTGGTCACACCAGATACTGACTGGTTCTGAGTCCCCAGACCCCCAATAAAGCAAAAAAACCCCGCACATTTCAGGGTGGCCTTTTAATGTGGACAGTCTAAGGCACACCTGTGCACTAATCATGGTGTCTGATGAGCATCTTGATGTGGCACACCTGTGAGGTGGGATGGATTATCTCAGCAAAGCAGAAGTGCTCACTATCACACATTTAGACAGATTTGTGAACAATGTTTGAGAGAAATGGTAATACCGTGTATCTGGAATGAATTTTAGATCTTTAAGTCCATCTCATGAAAAATGGGAGCAAAAACAAAAGTGTTGCATTCATATTTTTATTGAGTGTAAATAGCTCACACTTTATTTTGTCTATTTGGAGACCCCCACAGCCTCTGTACCCACTGGTTTCAACTGAATGGAAAATAAATGAAAACTCTGCTACTAATCAACATGTTGTTACCAAAGACAAGTTATTGTTTTGATTAACTAATATTCTAAGTTAAGAATTTGTTAATTTTAAAGGGTATTTATTGATATGTGTAGCTCTGTTTGGTATATTCCAAATAAGTATTGGCATTTGAACAAAGAATGTCTGTGATAAAATCTGCATTGTGGTTCTGCCAAAAAAAGTTTTTTTTTCTTTCAATTTCACCCACCCATAGTTTAAAGGAATCATTCATTTTAATCTCCTTGGTTTTATAAGACAGGTTTTCATGTAATTCTGTTTGAACAGGTAACAAGAGGACACAAAAAATGCAGACCCTCATGTCCGTCAGTACTGAACCATTTTGACAAGCAGTACACTAAAGAACTTGGAGACTTGTGGGCATCTGCAAGGTAAGTCTCAATAGTTATGAGTACTGTGTGTACACAGATCGATATTTGTACCCTTCCTTCATTATTGTTGCCTTTCTCTTGTAGAGCCGTGCTCCTTGACCCTCAATCTTGGCAGTATGGAGTCATGCTGAACCGCTTCAGCGCGACTACAAACATCACACAGATTCTCCAGTTGCAGGGCTTTTCCTCACTGCTGCAAACAGATGACTCCAGGTTGCCATCTGATACCCCGTCAACAGGATCAAGGTCTAACGATGAAGCAGAGAATGAATCTCTGCTACACCACAACATCTCCATGTGCCCTCCTGAAGGCTACACCTCTAATGCTCTCGGACAGGACTGTCAGTCTGAGCCTCTACTAAGCTCGCTCCCTCCATCATTAAAATGTTACATCCACTCATATCCTCGGAGATTTCCCTCTCAGTCCCACAGGCCGGGCCTGCTAAAGCAGTACTACCTGCTGAATGCTGCTTCCCTGCTCCCAGTGCTTGCTCTGCAGGTCAGAGATGGGGAGAAGGTTTTGGATCTTTGTTCAGCCCCTGGGGGCAAAGCTGTAGCCATAATGCAGAGTGCCAATCCAGGTAAGGTGACCATTTCTGTGAGGTTTGCAAATATTCGTTGGATTAAAACGTTTATGATCATCTCTGCCATTATCGGAAGAAAACTGGCGCAAAAGCAAGGCTTATTGTTTATGTAGGGGTCAAGTACCGTTTAAAGTTAAATTTTACAATCTTTTGTGATCATCTATGGCAGTGGTATTCGGACTGCTTTTGCTCAAGGCACACCCTAATTCAAGCAGAAATCTCAAGACACCACCATGTTGATTTCATAGCTTCTTTAATACTGCCTGTACATGTCTGAAAGGATCTTTTTCATGCATAATGAAATTTGACAAATAGTCATAGTACTCATTAAATATTTATCTACAAGATTACTCAAGAATTTGTTTATAGCTTTGCTAAATATCATTAGTGATCTATTTAGTCTTGAATGTTTGTGTTTTTTCAGCAATTAGAAATGAATAATGATAGACAAAAAGTGTTTCCTTGAGGGCTTTATATGATTTTAATGTTGCAAAATTGCAGTTGCATATGAACATCAGTGCACATTAAGTAGTAATAGATAAAACCAAAATGTTCGTCATAAGTTGTCACAGCGACAACAAAAGTTGCAATAATAGCCCATGATTGTCCAGATTGCTAAGGCACACCTCGACTTGTCTCATGGCAGATTAGTGTTCTCTGCCACACCGCTGGCCTATGGTACTTCACACATTTGCAGTGATTTGCTTTTCTACCAGCAAGCCTCATTGCTCTGGTACCATTTCCACACTGCCTGTTTGCCTAGAGCTAAGTGGTGCCAAATCAAAGATGCTTTCTACCACAAAAGTTAAAGCATTCAGAGAGTGTCTAGTACAGTGTTTGATGTCCCTGGGGCTGTTTTATTGAGTTTGTTTTCACCTAAAATTCAACCAATTACTCAGAGCTCTTGGCCTCTTACAGCAGCAAAGTAACAGCCTATTTTTCATTCTTTTGAAACTCTCCCTACAGAGCAGAGCTGACCTGACTAAATAAGGCTAAAAAAACCTACCATTGATATGAGCCTCATACAAGCCCATACCAGAAATACTTAACGATCCTGTTAAAATCCAACAGCTGATAAACTCAACATTACATTTTTATCCTAATCTAACAATAAAGATGAGATAGAGATTTCCTATTTCTTTACAATAAGGGCAAATAGAGCTCATCACCAAAATAGCTTTATTTTTAAACCATACTTAAACGAAATCTTCTGAATTTAGGTCATACCTCTGCCTTGAAGTCTAATTTCATTATGTGAGAGTAAAAGGTAATCCTCTTTTGTTAAGAAACAAATGTAAAAAAGCAAAACATCTCAATTTCTATGTCGTTTAAAAATTTACAATAATCTGGACTTTCCAGATCCACTATAAATTATACATCACGCAACCACTTAACCATTGGAATTAGGAGTGGTGGTTTCAAAAAGTCGAAGAGTGTTCTTTCCATATGACTTTCCCAAACTATTTGAATATATTAAATTATTCAAGCATTCTGGATCCAGACATCAAACAGTGAAAAAAACACAGCTAAAGCAGGCCGACTACAGGTACTATAGATTCAAGTCTAGTCAGACTTTCAGATTTTAGACCCTAAATCAATATATGCCAGATCTTCTGAAAGTATTTCTTCCTATTCTTTGAGGGGAATCTTTTCCAAAATGTACATATTTTGTGTGATTCTATGTTAAACCCTTCCTAGTGCTATTTTTACTGACTGCCTTTTGGTGTATGAAGTAGGGCTGAACAATATGGACAAAATTTCATATCTCGTTATTTATCCCAGATGTCTCCATATTGGTACAAAACGATATGACTATGAGTTTGGTTAAAACCAAGTGGTGCATTCAAGGGCACCGTAAAATGAAATTTGCTGTGACTTCCAGAGCTGTACATACAGAGCGAGCACGGGGAAATCTGTATTGTTTATATTGTTGCTTTTTAGATATTAACATCTAGAATGTTCATATCTTGATATGATATGATACGATAACGATATATATTTCCGCCCTAGTATGAAGCAGCGTCAATGTCATCAGTATTAAAACGGTCAAACATACTGAATATTGCTATGAAGTATGTGTTTTCTGTGTTTTGTTCCAGGCCTTCTTTGCTGTAATGAACCAGACCCCCGTAGAAGGGAGTGGCTAAGAAAAACACTGGTGTCTTATCTGCCTCACTCACTGAACACCAGAGTGATCGTCTCTGGACAGGATGGACGCTGCTTTGGGCGACATGAAGCAGACACATATGACAAGGTAAGTAGAGTCATGTTTATAAAATTACATTAGGGAATTCTGCCTCAGTGTTCGTACCACTGAAGAGGCACACTTCTCATTCAAAGCCATAGTTAGAAATGGATGAGCACAGCAATCCTTTGAACAGATGCTAATAAGCCCAGAGGAAAATAAGAAAACTGTTTATCAAAAAAGGAGCTGAGAGGAGGCGGACAAATGGCTTGGAGGAATCAAAGAACTCACAGTGACTGATAATGGAGTAAAATCTTGTAAAAAGAAGAGCACAGAGTTCAGTGTATTACAGTGTGAGCAAAGACTGAAGGCACGAGGGTGATCCACATAGTCTAAATAGATTAGAACTGGTTTCTGGGTGTAATATTGCAAGGTTCTATTTGTGTTTTTTGACAGTATGAATGTAGCTCTTTTTTCTATTTCTTTTTAATTACAGAAGTGTATTGCATTTACATGAAAAGTTAAAAAAAGGCATTTTCTCCTGAATTAACAGGCTAATTGTCTCAGAATTAGGTGATATGGTTCAATGAAAAACATGTAAAACCTGCTATCTGCTCATCCTGGTGATATACTACAACCTCAGCAGCTAAGATCCTGCTGTTCATGTGAACAGAAGCAAAATATTTTCATTCTTTCAGATAGCTTAATTAATAACAAAGCACTGCCAGATCAGCAGGCTGAGGTCGGAGCTACAATCAAGAGGACGGCAGATGTGACTGTTCATACAGAGATTATTGTAGATGCTAACAGCTTCAGTATCAATTTCAACTGAAGGACAGTTTTGCTCTACTTTACACATGTTTTGGTGATAGTTTGTTCTAAGAAGTGGCTTATGTTTAGTATTGAACATCATGACAGTAGCTACTGCCTATTACATTGCATACACAATGCATGGATATGTAAATTTATGTATGAATTTAAAGATATCTTCATGTATATAGGTGTACATAAAGGTGTGGTGTTTAAGTACATATGGATAGGTAATCAGATAGGTAGAGAGGTATTTATATGTGCCTAAAAATAGGTAGGTGAATGTTTAAATAGATTTCATGTCCATGTAATTTGCTTTCATGATATGTCTATTGGAGTGCAAATGTTGAACACAAGTCAAATATGTAACAGGTAATAAGGGGTAGGACCAGATAAGTTGTACTTTTTCCTACTCCTTTTCGAGCATGTACATTGTAACTTCTGACGACTATTATAAATTAGTTATCTGTTTTCTTATTATTTCCTCTTATTATTTTTTTGTATATATTTTTGTTTTAATATGTTCGAAATAAACAAATAAATAAATAAATAAAAATAAACATTATGTGATAGGCCCGAAATGAATGGGATTGGCTGACCAATCGTCCAATTACCTGCCAGATGTGCTTTTAAAATGTTTGACCCATTTCCAAACACTTCCTATGGGCTGTTGTCTAGATAGATTAATTAAATATATTGAAAGCTCCATCTGGTGTGTCTGGTCATGGTACCAATGCAAATAAAAAAGGGAATAAACACATGCCCTCCTCTTTTTAGTTTTAGAAGCTCCAAGTTGTTTCTGCAGTAAAATCACTTTCTTTTTTTTCTTTTTTTTTTTACTTTGACGGTCTTTTTGCTTTTTGAACTGGACATCAAAAAAGGCAATAACTTGATCCAATAATAAAAGAGAGATTAAACATTTTTGAAACTATAACTATTGACATGCAGTCATGGTAAAGTAAGTCTTACTTAGACATCATGTGGAAATTGTATTTCTTGTTTTCATTTTAATATGAGCAGATTAAAATGAGAAAGGTCATGTAGGTAGAAAAACATGAGAAAAGATCAGTGTATAAAATGAATGAATAAAGCGACATAAAAAAATTTAGATTTAGCCCAAAAACCTTGAATTGTAAATAAACATGCTTAAGATTCATACTAAACCCAAGTCCTTTAAACTCTCTTAAAAGTTAAATGAATGAAGATGGAGAATAAATCACAAATCATTGATAAACTGGTCATGCTTTAAACTGTTCAGAGTTATTATGGCCCATTTATACATGTGTATGTTTGATGTCTGCAAAATTCTATTTTCCACTACCAGTGTTCAATGATTAGGTTTATATTAACAGACACAATGATGTTTTACCTGTGACAGTGCATTCCAGTTTAATAGAAATATTGACAGCTGAAGGGAGAAATTGCAGAAACCATTACTGCTGAGATTAATTTTCAACTGTGTGTAAATAGCAAAAGATGTATTACTGACCTACATTTTCCGCTTTGATAAAACAGGTGCTGTGGGGAAGTCTTACATGTACTTGCATTATTTTACAGTCTCATTGTGTTTTAACTTTTTTTCTCTACTTCTTCCTCCATCAATTTATTAGATATTCTTGCTCATTTGCATTTTCTTTATTGCCCCTCATCCCCTAAGACATAACAATATTAACCTTTGTGGCTCTAAATTTTTGCTGTCGTTTTTGTTGCAGGTTTTAGTTGATGCACCCTGCTCAAATGACAGGAGCTGGTTGTATTCTAGCAGCAACCAGCTGGGGGAGCAACGACTAAAGGAAAGATCCGGGCTTTCTGCGCTTCAAGCTCAGCTGCTTAAGTAAGCCCAAAAAATGTCTGCAATGTGTCCACATATTTTGACTAAATGAATTTCCATAAAGCGATAACTTTTGATGTGTAGCTATGAAATATTGCCCGATTTCAAATGACTCACAGATTATTTGAAACAATGTTTATTCAATGAGGAAAGAAGAATTGTTTGAACTGTATTCTTTTTCTGACAGGAAGCTCTTAAACACCTTCACAAAGAAGCTGTGTGATATGTGCAAAGTAGCAGTTTATGTAATAAGTAAAGGGAGTGGACTGACATTCAAATATCCATCTTTACATAGCATATAAGTGGTGACAATTAGTATGCAACTTGATTAAAGGGCAGCTTTGCAGGGTTGTTTGAAATGGTAATTTAGTCCCTTGTAATGAAGTACATTATTTTCACCTCCCTACAGGTCTGCATTGTCAGCAGTGCGTCCAGGAGGCGTTGTGGTCTATTCAACCTGCACACTGTCTAGGTCCGAGAACTATGCTGTGGTTGAGACGGTACTGAATGATTGTCCTGAGGCTGAACCTGAAGACCTTTGGGAGGAGATTGCTCTTCCTTTATCAAAATACTTTACATTTAGTCCTGCTCCCCCTGATCATGGACAGACACTTCACAAAACCGCCTTGCAGCCACAGAACAGTACCATGTCCCCTTATCAACACAGACTCGGCATTTTAGTGGTGCCTCAGCCTGGAAAGACCTGGGGACCCATGTTTTTGTCTCGGATTAGAAGGAAAAAATAGTGTGTATCCTCCTGTGCTGAGAAGATATGTGGGTACAAATGGATATAAACATAGACGTTTCTGTTTGTACTGCTGTAGTTACCTCTGGGTCCGCCTTGTGGGACTGGATTGCAACTCACTCACACAAACAAAGGCAGTGTAAACTCTATACTGTGCCAGCCTGAGACTCTTACAGAGGAGGTGAGTAACAGCAGCAGTACTTCAGGCAGGCAGATAAACATGTCAGTGTTGCCAACAGCCGGCAAAGACGAGCTGTTAAAATACTTGTTTATTAGTACGACAATGGGTTTTTCAGATGGTGCTGTGTCGCCGTGAAAAACTCCAGATCAGGAAGTGACTTCTGCAAGGGGACGCCAAAGTTGCCAAGGTTTTGCTCTGTTTCCGGTTGTGCCAGTAGTTTTGCAAAAAATAATTGAGATACTTTCAAGTCCTGAAAGTAGGGACACATAGAGGTGTGAACTTTGAAAAAAGTGGGAGGCAAAGATTAAAAAGAACTTTTTAAAGCTGGCATATATTTAAAAAACTTGCAATGCACTTTCATTTACCAGATTCCATGATACTTTTCAGGCATATCCATCTTACAAAGGCTTTGTCAGCCATGTGTGAAGCAAAAAATCACTCCAAGCTTCTCAATGACTTATGTTGAATATGTGACAAAAAAGATTTGTTTAATCACTCTTCAGTTTTTCCTGAAAAGTTCTGCCCTTACTAGTCACATTTTCTGGGATGTTTCCCATATTGACTTAAAATATATCATGACTCAAAACTCCCCTGTTCCGATCTGCATATTCCTTACCTTGAATATTCCACTCTCATCCACGTATCCATCAGTTCTGTTGTATTTTGCTGATTTTATAGTTGTATTGTTTTTTGATGATTTGATTGATTGTATTGTTGTTTTATCCTGTACAGTGTCCTTGGATGTTTTGAAAGGCGCTTCTAAATAAAATGTATTATCATTATTATTATTATTATGTGAAAAAGTCCATCTGCAGTGTCACCTCTTATTTTTAAAGAAATGCAGACCAGAATTGCAATGCTTCCAGAATAATTTGTCACTCTGTACAGTAATGTTTATACTGCCCCTGTGTTTTGCCACTAGGTACCATAGAGGGGAAATAGCAGGAAAAAAAAAAGTTTCATAATAAAAAAAAAACACATTTATATATGACAGCCATTCAATGCTGCTCTCTGTAAGTGGTTGCTGGCAAACATAGTGAAATGGTTTGCTTTTCGACACTTGAATGCATGTATTCAGCGTATCCAGTTGTTGATCTGACTGAGTGGTTTATCAGATTTATTGCCTTAATGTCTGGCTAATCTGTCAACCTGTGGGGAAAAATAACATCTCTGTAAAGTCAAAAAAAAATATCTGATGGTACCTGCTGTCTGCATGGAGAGTTTTATCTTTCACTTGCCTTCATTCCTTTTGGCTCCAAACCTCTCGTCTGACTTCTGCATCATCAGAAGCATTCAAATGAACACAACTTAGATGGCCTCAGTTAGAAGCAGCAGTCTGCACCGTGCTGCTAAAGATACATGGTGTGTCTATTTAAAATGGGAGCAACTTTGAGCATGTGTCAAGCAGGGTAGAGCACCTTCACTTAAACAGGATGTGTGCTCTGCTCTGCTGGGCTTTAGAGATAGACTCGGTGTGCTCATGTGCTTTAAGATTGAGCAAAACTTTTGCATGGATGGACTGTAAATTTTGTAGGGTTAATCTGTTTTTATGCAGATTATTTATTCATTTATTTATTGCTCTATTGATCTTTTTCATCTGTTTTTTCCATTTGCAAAGACTAGTTTTGACTTGTGCCATTGTGATATCCCAGAATTAGCTGGAGGTAAAACATGGATATTCTTAAGTAAATATGAATTTCCAGCACAGGCGAGTAAGCAGAGATGGAAGCTAAAAACAGATTCATATTACACTTTAAGATGGATAAGTATGCATTAAATTTGTATAAAATACCATCCGGTATGTTTACATCATCTATGGTAGTCCATGTAGCAACAAGTAAGTTTCAAGTGTTTTTTGTGTATTTATGTCCGGCCTCACTTATGGTTATTGGAATTCCAGCTGTTTGGAGTGATCAGGGTTATTTGGATCAGTTTATACCGCTTTCACACTAAAATTAGCAGGTCAAAGTGTTTTTTCCCCAACGCAAGTTAACCCGCTAACGATAAGCAAGAAACTCCTTTCTCACTGCAGACCCGTGTCTAATCGCAGCAGACGAGCTGTGTGGCCTTTTTTTTTCCCTCTGGTGCATCAAGCTGATGACATCACGTTGATGAGATCTTTAGCACATCTTCAGCTGTTTTCTGTACTTTGTACTTTGTCCCTCTTTAAAAATGTATAAACTCAGCGCAGACTGAACGACACTCAAACACTGATGATGCAAAGGCGGACGGATATTGTTGCTGAGATGGCACAGAGTCGCTTAAGTTACAGATGGAGAGGGTGGATGCGATGTTATGCCATAAATTAGCAGGTTGACCCAGGTGTGATGTTCCTACTGAAGCCGATTGGAGGTGAGCCGATAAAAAGCCATGTCGCTTGAGGGATCAGTTGACCCGGGTCTAAATGCCAATTAGACCCTTTTAAACTGCTGACAGGAGTTGATTGTTACTAGTTTAAACAGGTTTTTTGGCCAGTCTGAAAGTGACAACAACTGACCTTTCAGCTTTCAAACAGCTCTCCATCAGGATGTTTGGAGTTTTACATACCTAACACTTACCTGCAACCAAAAGAAGCAATGGGAATAGGTTTCTCAAATGGAAGGCATATATATATATGAGGAACGCAGCCTCTTGCCTGTTGCTTTTTGTCTTGAGTTATCTCTATCAAATCACTATACCTTAAGTTAAAATTTTATATTTTTACATCATTGTTCCATTTCATGCCTTTTTCTTTGACAAAATAAAGGAGGAAAGCTGTTGGAGAGTGGTGCCAGCCTCTTAGCTTGTTCATTCATTTTACCACCTAGCAAACAGGGACACTCACAAGTAGAGACTAGATTGACCTAAATAATCAAGCTGTTGTCGCTGGAGAGGTAAAGGTAATACATGGTGAGAATGCATATACCAGCATTCAGTCAAATTTGGTATCCAAAAGCTCAAAACAGATTTTTTTTTTTTTTTTTAAATGTATATTTTTTGGGCATTTTGTGCCTTTATTGATAAGGAGAGAGACAGTGGATAGGCTTGTGAAACGGGGAGAGAGAGTAGGGGAAGACACTCTGCAAACAGGTCACAGGCGGGATTTGAACCTGGACCGGCAGAAGCATGTACATGGGGTGGTGACCACTACGCCAAACCAGCACCCCTCAAAACAGATGTTTAATGAATGTAAACAAGGTCTAACACAAGACTGATAGTACTGGATTCAAGTTAAAATTTGGCAAGTCTGATATTGGTCTTCTGTGTGCTTTTTCGTTAAAGTAACAGCCCCCAGACCTGGAGTACATGGAGCCTCTCATATTCAGAGCCCCATATTGTCAGGAACAACCCAGAAGAATCCTGATAGCTTGCACCACTTAAATTATCTCAGTGGTTGTTTTACCTTGTACTAGTGCCATCACACTTTTTGCCAGCATGAACAAAATTGTCCAGTATCAGACCCCCAGTTGAACATCATGGGATACATAAAAGCGGCTTAAAACTTTTTTTTTTTTTTTGGAAAATTACATTTCTATGTTAGCTGGGTGCAGTATTAGATGAATGTGCAGTATAAAATAAACTGATCTATGAAAAAAAGACAATTCTGGTCACTTTGACTTGCTGTGTAGATACAGCCTAAATGACAGGTCCTGATGTCTACAGGAGCTTGTAGAGACCAGAAGCAATTTTGAAAAAAGAGGATGAATGTTGGACTCACACTTGACAGATGGACACAAACAGTACTCCAAACAAATGCCAGCATTGTTCTCAGCATCTAGCAGCTGATAAACAATTCAACTTGAAGTGTTGATGTCTCAATGCTTATAACTTTCCTTTGGCAAGAGACGATCAGCAGTTGCATCATTTTCTTGTTACTGAGCCTCTCCACCAGATTTCAATTTATTATATATTAATTTATTGTCATTCTGTTGTGGAGCTATTGAAATTTCTCACAATGCACATATATAAATACAGAATATTGACAAAACCATTTTAGCAGATTGACATACATAATACTGTCTACTTAGTATAATGACAACACCACAAGAATGTAGTATTACATGCTTTATGATGGTAACATTAAAAATTCATCCAGAGTTTATTCCACGAGGAGGGAGAGTTAACGATGTGAGGTTTTGATTCTAAATACTCTTTTGAGTGGTCGTTAGAGAATGAGAGATGACATTAAAAGACCACCACACGCTCACAGTCAGAATCTCCATCTTCTCAGCCTTAAGGTTTGTTCATTAAATTTTGATTGCCTCTTGGCTTCAGTCATTGCTGAATATTTAAAAAGTTTCTATCTCTAGACCCTTGACTGATTTGTTTATTAGCCAATATTTGTTTTAAAATATTTAAAGTGCCATAACTGCTTCGCAAACGTTTCTCAGACTTGACGTTCACAACGGGAGGTTGAAGGTGTCCTATCTGAAAGATTAGTTTAATAACGTGGAAGAGCAATATTGTACCGTTGACACACACATTCTCTTTCTCCACCTTCTCTCTGGATTGTCCAACTCTGATTAAATTGTGCTCTAAGTCTCATAGAAGTAATCTGAAATCTGTCATCAGACATCCCTTCAGTGTGATTGAGATGGCAGTATCATTTCTCGTAGTGGTTCATTACCTGGGCAGACCTGTTCTTGTCCTGCTTCAGCGAAAAGCTGACTATTACACTGCGGTGTTGAAGCTTTTCATCAGGCCGTGATTGCCCAGAGCACAAGTAGAGATTGTTTTGAGAGTAACTGCTGACAATAACACACTGAAAATCATACATTTTTTGCCCTTTAAACTGAGAAGACTGACAAATCATCCTGTAGTAAGCTAGGGCAATGTGGACCAAAAATCATATTTTCATGTTTTGTTGTTGGATGGCATTAAATGCTATACATTCACTGGCCACTTTATTGGGCATATCTCACTAATACCAGGTTGGACCAATCTTTGCTGTAAGAACTGCCTTAAAGGGACTGTGAGGAGAATCTATTACCGGCAATGTAAAGACTCTGCTACCCATGAGCACACGCGGCGACTGTCATAACGCTGCATTCCAGTAACCTCGGAACTGGGAGTGAGATCATCTCCAACTTATCGGCGTTCCAGTTGAAGTCGGAAAAAAACATGCCGATCTACCTATTGTTAGCTGTTGTTAGCACGCCTGCGTTGTTGTTCACAAATATCCCATGAAGAATGTGATTATCACTATGGCACCATTTTTGTAAATATATGTCTAACAATACTATGTATACAGCTGATCTAGAGCGACACACCCCAGTCAGAAGTGCAAATAAATTGATTATTACAGGAGCTAAATAACTGTTCACACTGGGGGCATCCATCTTTGATTGTCAACTCTGGGGTGGCGAGGTTTCACCGAGTTCCCAGTAGGAAATTCAGACTTCGGGGGGTGATCCAGTTGCAGTTTCCTACTCGGAACTCAAAATTCCTACTTCTGACTACAACTGGAACGCACCAAAAGACGTGTGCAATCCAAAGCGTGTGTTTGTTGTGAAGCAGCTCGGACCTTCCTCAGAACTCTGCATTGCTTTACAACTTCTTTTTTCAACAACTTACAGGATGCAAAGCGACGAGGTAATGTATCTCTTTCTAATTACGTAGCGGTACTTTTTGATGTGTGACAACAAGCAATTTTTGGAAAACTTAGTATCATAGTTTTGTGGCTGGCTATATATCACTACTTACAGCCCGGTGCTCTAAGACGTGTCCGAAATATATAAATTTGCTCTAGTTTTAATTGTCTTGTTCCCGAAGATGAGTATCCAGGCCAATCCAGCTCTGTCTGACCCGACCGGGAGGGTAAAGCCCAAATTCCACTGCATGCGTATCCGGTCCGTCTCCGCTCCGCTGCGGCAGCGGAGCCAATCCGTTTCCATTATAAGCAATGCGTGTACTTCCACCAGCTGCACGGTCGGACGTTGCGTATCTGCTCCGCCGGCCTCCGGCAGACGGAGCAGATACGCAGAGCTTCTATGTTTGCCGGATGCCGGACCATGGCGCGGCAATTTAGCACACAGAATATCGTGCGGGACAGGAAGTTGAGCACAAACACAAAATAAAATATCCATAGATGTTTCAAAATAAAATAAACCGTGTCAACAACGGAAAAGTATTGTACCTGGAAAAACGTCATTTAGGGCGGACACAGACCTGGTGTCAAAAGTTCAGTCTCGCCCCACTTCACCAAGGATGAGGAGCTTTTGATTTTGGAGGTGCAAAACCACAAAATACTTTGTGAGCTCCTTGACCCACTGCAAGGCGGAGCCGCAATGCTTCCGCAGACGGAGCCAGTGTGAGTTGAAGCGCGTCAGATGACGGAGCGGAGCGGAGAAGGACCGGATACCCATCCAGTGGAATCCCCCAGTAAGGAATAGCATTTATAGATAACCTATTTTGATGCTATAAAACTCATCTTAAAGAGGACATATCATGCTTGTTTCTCCTTTTCACTATGCCAGACTAGGATGCCTGTAAAGCATTTCTGCCCTCAGTACAAGTCATTTGGTTCCTTCATTGCCCCACAATAGCGATCTCAATATCCTCATTTTAGGCCATTATCAAGCGCTTGTTGAAACGCTTGGTCTCAAGGCTGACCTAAAGTTACCTCGCAATGTCACAGCCCTTTGTGCTCTGATTGGTCAGTTCTATCGGGGGCTGAGCCAGCCTGTCCTTCTTCTACTGTATTTTCCAGCAGGCTTAATGCAGGGACCGCGTATTGAGTCCCCCTACAGGCCAGAGCTGGTAATGAGGGAGAGTGAGCGAGGGAGCTTTATATCCCTGCTGCTGGATGTCTTCCTCGGTGACGGTTTTGTGGCTAACGGACATCACAGAGGAGGAAGTGTTTTATCAGATTACTCCAATAAAAAGAAAGTTACCTCGTGTCGACATGACGTTTGAAATCCTGCGGACATCTCGCAATGACCTATTTTCAGAGGCATCAAATCTCGTTCTAGGATATCAGAAAAAATACAATATCTCATTTTTTGAAAATTAAGGGGGTGTAAGGTCTTGTTTTCAAATTTATTATATTACATGTAAGTATTAAATCATGCTTCAGCATGATGTGTCTCCTTTAAAGTGTGTATTTCCATCAGGCATATTTCTAAACGTGAGACTTTTGTAATTACTCAGAAACTCCTCACAGTCCCTTTAATAACGAGGTATTATTACAAGCTAATACCTGGTTAGCTTGTGCTTGGTATCAAGAGGCCCTAAGTGTGCCAACAAAATATTGCGCTACCACCATCAGTCCGAACTGTTAGGATGGATCCATGCTTTCATTTTGTTTATGTCAAATTCTGACACAGTTTCCTTTATTAGCTGACAAGAATGATATGTTATGTTGTTTATGTGCTGAAGCATATTTTCTTCAATCCTGTTCTGTGCCTCCCTTACAGGAGCCTAGTTTGGAGTCGCTTTTGGGGAGTTGACGCTGGCATGACTGGTTGCGGCTGCTCTCCGGTGCTGTTGTTGTTTTAAACTTGTACAGTGCCCTTGGGTGTCATGAAAGTCACTTTAAAAATAAAGTGTATCATTATTTTTATTATCAAGAGTGGCACTCAGTTTGGTCTTACTGCTGTTACCTATCTTCTTTAAGACTGAGCATGTGTGTTGAGAAATGGTCTTCTGTATACCTTGGTTGAACCAGTCAGTATTTGGGTCACCCTTGCCTTTTTTTTTAATTTCCAGCCACTCTGACCATCCTCCTCTGACATCTGGCATCAACAAGACACTTTTGTCTATAGAACAGCTACTCACTATTTTATATTTTTTCTGACCGGTCCCTGTACACCCAAAAGGTTGTGCACCAGAGTCCCAGTGGATCAGCAGTCTCTGGAATACTCAGACCAGTCTATCAGTCACCAACAACCTGCCATGTTCAGTCACTCAAACACCTGTTTGTCCCATTCTGATGCTTGGTTGGAACTATTAGAGTTTTTCGTTTTTACCATGTCTACATGTCTTAATGCATTGAAATGCTGCAGGAGTCATTGATAAGCTATTTAAATTAACAGGCATTTGCAGTTCAGGGAATGTTAATTACGGCACAGAAGGAATAATTAGACTTTGGTGGTGATTTGAATCTGAATGCTGATCCAGGATATTTTTAAAGGATTTGTTAAAATTGCGAGATATATGGCAAATGGTGTCAGAAATGCCTTGGTGGAGGGTTGTGCTCTCCTAGCATTTCTAGTTGTATTCTGTTTTAATTGATGTTTTACGCAACTTCTTAATTTCATTGGAATTCTTGTTTGAAATTGTCTTACTAAAAGTTTCATGTCAAAATAGATGTATGTATGTACAACTCAATCATTTGCCCATCTCTGCACCATAGCATTAATGTGTGGGAGCCCTCATCTAGTATTTCAGAGCAAGCCACCGGGATGCTGTCAAAGCTAAGATTGCTCAAATAGGAAGGCTGCAAGAGCATCATATAAGCTTTAGACAACACTCTGTGTCTGACCACAGACACAAGCAATATTTGGTATATTTCTATCCCTATTTTTATTTGGCTGCCCTACTTTTGCTCCACTTCTGGTTGTCTTTGAAATGTAGCCTCAGTCTCTGATATGGGAACATCATTATACCAACACGACATCAAAAGTGGTGATATGTGGAGATGAAGTGGGGCTTTATTGGGGTTAACCACGTTGATGACCTTTGTGTGAACTCTGGTTTGTTGATGTTCCCCCATATTGCAGTGTTTCCTCAGGGGGAGAATCTCTAAGCAGCTTTTCCTGCACTTCAAAGGGAGGGAATGTAGGGCTGCTTTGCATAATCAGGTGGGGAACAGCTTTTTGCCAGGGAGGCAGGAATTAATTTGTGCCACCACCAGATGTAATCATTAAAACTGTAGTCATCGACAATAAAGGGGGAGGAGGAGGAGGAAACAGAGGAGGAATTTTATGCTAGTGAATAAAATGAGAAAGGGATGCATAGCATATAGGATCGTCCTGAATACCGGAGGAATGTCTCGCTAAGTGGGCTAATCTGGCCTGAGCTCAGAGCCAGAATTTAATTTTATCAGTCTGGTAACATTCAGCTCCACTGCTCCATGTTCAGACATGTTGGCATGAGTTTAATCCCTACTTCCTACTCTTTTATTTGACATTTTCAGATTGAGTAGTATACAAAACGATGAAAGGATTTGTTAAAAGTTTTTTAGACAGTCAGAAAAACTCAAAGCCTTTTTGTATTATGAGTGGGTTTTAAAGCCCCCCTTACAGGCTGTAATGTAATCGATAGGTCAGTTTCTCTAACCTTGTTTCCACACCATGCAGCTGTTTACAGAAAAAAAAGCTCTAGAACCCACTCAGTATCTATCTGTAGATACACAATGAGAATGATTTTTAAAATCCAGTTGTATTTGTCTGACATAATATTTTCCACATTAGGACACAAGATAGATTTTATAAACAGGGTGTTTTATAAAAGATTGCAAAATATATAAAACTATTCATAATCTGCAGCTCAAGTTGGATCTGACTAAAGCCATACAGTCGAGCTAAGATTTTCCAACTTGGTGAAAAATGTTTGACTTGGAGCATTTGACACTGAATGAGGTGGACAGTTTACAAGTGGGTTTATAGATTTAGTACCTTTTGGGGTATCCATCATTCATTTCAAACTTCATCGTTTGTCAATATTCCATCAGTGGAAGTGAGTGACCTGGACTGATGCTCGTGATTGATTGTACTACCACTGATCTCTGAGGGAATAAAGACTGTGAAGAATGAATTCTTGCAGAAGTCAAGAAAAACTGCCCTCAAGCACTTAGAAAAGTGAATTTTGATTACAGGGATTAAATTTGACCTGGAATTTATCAATGGTGTGCTTGTTAGACAAAGAGAATATAGGGCAATTCCAAAGGCCAAAAAGCTGCAAGAGCCCCTATATATTGCAAAAATTGTATTTTTTCCAGATCAATTCTCATGCTATTGCCATTTACAGTGTTCCAGCAGATCCTTAAAACATCTTAAAGTATCTTGAAATACATTTTTAAGATGCAAGTCCATAAATGGTCTTGAAAAGTCTAACCTCTATCTTGCAGATGCCTTAAGATTTAGTTGGCCCTGTAACTTCAGCCTCACTTCCATTCAGTCAGTTTTAGTTCTGTATTGTTTGGAGCGGTAAACCCTGGCCTTGTTTGCATTTCTACTGCCAGCTGTACCGTCACTTGGGGGAGAAGGTCCCATCAGCTACATCAATGTGTGATGTCACAACAGTGTTACACAGTAAAGTGAGCTGACATAGTGTGCAATTGTAAACAAAAAGCAGAAATCAAGGACTTCCAGCACTCTGGTTCTCTGTAGAGTTGTTCTGTGTGGACATTTTTTACAGCAACAGTTGAGGACAAATCACCCTAAATCCATTGCTAAATAGAAAATGGCTAGGTATGTGCTTTGGTGTTTTCGTTTTCACTGTTGTGGCATGAGTATTGACAATTTTTGTGAACATTTAGACTGCAGCGCTTTTAGCTCCACCCTTTAGGGTCATTGAAAATGCCAGTAATTGTGTACCATACCAAGCCAAACTGAACCACAGTGCTTGCTGGAAATGCAGATTGAGATCAATCGATGGCTATTCAGTTTTTGTAATGGGCTTTTATTCATTCTCTTTGTAAAGACTGTTTAACCTTTGACTGTTAAGGCACATGAAAAATTAGAAATATGTCAAGTCTTTCCAGCCAAAACCATTATTATTTATTAAAAAAAAGGGAAATCAACATCCTACATTCTGAACTGTTATACTATTTCTCCACAGAGTTGTTTACAAACCTCATCCCCATCCTTGCTTGTGAATGACTGAGCCTTTTCAGCGATGCTCCTTTTACACCCAATTCCCATTTCTTAAAACAATCTGAAATGTGGACTCGTCAGACCACATCACAGTTTTCCATCTTGTGTCAGTCCACTTCTGTTTGCCAGTTGATAAATGTCTTTCACTTTTCATGGAATAGTTTAACCTTGTGTTTGTATGTAGCTATTAACTGTGTTAAATAAGAAGTTTTCTAAAGTGTTCTTGAGCCCACCTTGTAATAATCTTTGTAAAATGATGTTTTTTTTTTTTAATACAGTGCTGCCTGAAGGATCGTAGGTTAAGGCCATTCAATGCAGATTTTCAGCCTTGCAAAGGTTTCTCTGGATTCTCTTATTCTTTTGATGACATTATGGGCTGTAGATAATGAAATTCCTAAGTACCTTGCAATTGTAATTGAGAAAACTGTTTTTAACTATTGGACTATTTGTTCTTAGCATTTACAAACTTTGCCCTATCCTTGCTTGTGAATGACTTATCCTTTAGGGGATGATCCTCTTATTCGCAGTCACCTGAGCATAAGAAGGAGTTTACTGAACTGAAGTTTATCAGTTTAAACATTAAATATATTTTCTTTATTATACATTTGGATATATGTTGGAAATGATTTGCACTGCATTCTGCTTTTATTTACATTTTATACAGTTTCCTAACTTCATTGGAATTTGGCTTTGTAAACACTCACTGATGAAAACAAGTCACTGGAAAAATCACAGGGTTAGAGTATGACATCAACAAGTCTGCCACTAATGGAAGTTAGAGATCCCAAAGAGAGACAAACACATTAAGGACTGTGACTGGGCCTTAGGACTATCACACGCCTGGGATTTGATCCCTTTTTTTTTCTTTTTTGCTGCTCATGTCATCATGTTGTCACTTCTGGCTATATATGATGAACAAGCGGCACATTTGAAACTAATACCTGTGACAGTTCAGAGAAAACAGAGAATGTCTTCATTGAAGCTTCTGCATATTCAAAATTAGTTATGTAACGCGCAGAAAAAGTTTTGTTGAAGAACCCAGGGAATAAAATTTTCTTTTATGTCTTTTATGGCTTTGGGAGACATCAAGCACCATCAATGTCAGAGCAGACAGACAATGCCAGAGGAAAATGAATGGGACGGGAGAAGGAAACTGAAAGAACGTCAGGATGAAGGAGAAGAACACAGAAATCTTTATCCTTTCAAGTGCTGTTTGTTTGTCTCACACACTCTGGGAGCTCAGGTACAAACTGAGCAAAGAGAAGTCAGAATGTTTGATTTAGTTTTTATTGAAAGATTAAAATAATGGATTAGAAATATGGTTCTTTTTAAGGATGTCCAGAATAACAACAATATTTTTGTTTAAGTTCCATCCATCCATCCATCGATCTATCTATCCGTCTTCTTCCGCTTATCTGTGGTTGGCTCGTAGGGGCAGCAGCCTAAGCAAGGAGGCCAAGACTTCCCTCTCCCCGGCCACTTCGTCCAGCTCTTCCCGTGGCATCCTGGGGGATCCCAAGGCGTTCCCAGGCCAGCTGAGAGACACAGTCCCTTCAGCATGTCTTGGGTCTTCCCTGAGGCCTCCTACCAGTGGGACCTGCCTGGAACACCTCACCAGGGAGGCATCCTGGAGGCATCCTGATTAGATGCCCGAGCCACCTCATCTGACTCCTCTCAATGTGGAGGAGCAGCAGCTCTACTCCGAGCCCCTCTCAGATGACCGAGCTTCTCACCCTGTCTCTGAAGTGGGGTACACACATAGGGACTTTCTAAATCTGAAGAGATTATTTGATCTGCTATAGACCAATACATGAAGATAAAAAATCGGGCATTGAACAGTTTTGATTGTACTGTGGTGTGGTGTGGTGTGCTCCGATAATCTCAACACAGCACACCACATAAACATTCTGTCCCAGAAGAAGCATAGCAACGACCATAAACGTCTATGGAACAACATAACACACAACACGGGAATGGACATGGAAAATGGGGAACTAACTAAAAAAATCCTGGAGACCACGTGAACACTTGAGCTGGTCATCAGTTTCTTAGGTCCACTGAACTTTATGTTTATGTTTTAGGTCGGCTGTGCTTATTTTTGATTTATGCCTGCTTCTTTGTTCCTCAGTTGTCAGCTCTCTTCTTGATTGGCTACATTCCATTCTACGTCACAGTTCATGGAGTCATGACTTGGAAGTCGTCAGCTTTCCCCACACACCTGAAGATTTTGCGTCATAAATATTGAGCAAGTTTAATATTCAAGATTGTTGGTCCCGACCTGTTTGAGCGCCGATTATCGGGACAAATACACTCTTAACACATCTCAGACCATTGCATAATCTTACAGGATAATCTTGTAAGACACAAGACAATCAACAACTGCCGTCCTTGGTCGGGAAGGGGTAAGTCGAGACTAAGAGAGCCCAATAATCTTTGAGTTTTCCTGGCTTAAGGGAGACCTTGCACACCCTGAGGGGGAAACTCATTTCAGCCACTTGTACCCGTGATCTTGTTCTTTCAGTCACTACCCACCGCTCAGTTCCTCTTTACCATGACAGAAAGATGCTGAGTCTACATCACTGCCGACGCCGCACCGATCCGTCTGTCGACCTCCTATTCCATCCTTCCTTCACTTGTCAACATACACCTAAGTACTTGTACTCTCCACTCTCCAGTAGGGATGGAAATCTCCATCCCCAGGACGATACGATATGCATCTCGATATGTAGGCTATGGTACGATACACTAACCATTCACATGAAGCATCTACCAATTCAGGATGATACGATTTATCTTCCTACCACGATGCAATCACGATGCAATAACGATACAAATCTGTGCAAATTCAACTCAACTTTATTGTTCCTTCAAGACCACTTCAGACCACTTACAGTAGGCTACTTAAGCAGTCAGGAGGTGTGTTTGTCAACATAAAAAAGTAGGCCTATTTCACAAACAGGGACGTAGGCCTAACAGTAGTGGAGCTCAGCCTTCAAAGCTGTCATTAACAATTTAGACTAAACATATAAACAGCACTTTGAAAAAAACAGCACTTTCAGCACACTGAAAATAATAATTTTAAATTTAAAAAAAAATATATATAATAACATGACATCGGATTTTACCAATGCAAAGCTTTTACAAGGCGATGCATTGTGGTTTCAGCCCAGTTTCTAATCCGATGCACACCACTCCAACCAATGCAATTTACCATAGACCCTCGCAATGATGCACTGATTGCGCATCAGATAAAATGCCCATCCCTACTCTCCAGGGCACTCCACCCTGGGTGAGGACCATGGACTCAGATTTGGAAGTGCTGATTCTCGTCCCAGCAGCGTCACAAGTGGCTGTGAACTGATCCAGCAAGAGCTGCAGGTCAGTCCGATGAATCCAATGTGACCACCTCGTCTTTGAAAAGCAGTAACTCAATCCTGAGGTCTTCAAACCAGACCCCCTCAACATCCTGGCTGTGTCTAGAAAATCTGTCCATAAAAGTTATGAACAGAACCGGTGACAAAGGGCAGCCCAAGCAGAGTCCACAGCCCTCACTGGAAATGAGTCTGATTTACTGCCAGCAATGCGAACCAGGCTCTGACACTGGTCATACAGGGAATGGATGGCCCATATCAGGACGTCTGATACCCCATACCCCCAGAGTACCCCCCACAGAACTGAGGATGGTTGAAAGCCTTCTCCAAGTTTTTGTGTGAGTTAAATCTTAAAAATCTTTGATAAGACAAAAAAGTTCTCCGATTCATAAAAAGTTACCCATAGAATTACTCAATGGACTTTTTGGGCTGTGGAGAGAAACTCCACTACGTTTTTTAAAATGTGCAGTCTGGCCTTGGATGAACTAGACCAAAGAGAGATCTGTTGTTCTTGGTTGTTCCTCCTGTAGTCCTCAAAGAGCCTCGACAGCTGCTGGAAAGCAGACATCCATAAAAGCTGAAGAAGAAGACAAAGCACAGGCTCAGCAGACTGAAGGCAGGACAGATTACTCCAGCCCGGACATTCATTCATCCTTTGAGGGAAAGACAGAATTGATCTGGAGATATAAAACTAAAGCTTTAGATAGCCAAACAGTGAAATGGGATTTTTTTTTAGAGAACCACCAGGTCTTTTAGGTTTAACTATCACATCATAATTTTTCCACAAATTAAATGCAAATTGGATCAGCAGATCAGTAAAGCTGAGTGTGAATTATCCAAGTTCAGAGCGAGTCTATATCTAGATTTGCTCATGTAGTAACTTGACCAACATTGGTTCTTTTTCTCATTCAGCCTGTTTCATGCAGTAAGAGGAAAATGGAATAACTTTAAAATGAAAGCATGTTTTTCCACTTGGCAAGCAATATCTCACAAGATGAAAAAAGCTATAAAATGAACAGGCAGCTCTGCATTAAGTAGTATTATAAGTGCACTTTCCCATACAAGTTTTGTCAGACTTTAAGCCTCTCCTGACGTTTTCCTCTTCCTGCAGGTTAGTACTCAGATGAAGTTGTTGTGGAGCATTCATATTTTTGTAACCTTGTGCTGCAGCTGGATCTGTCTGATTCAATGTCTGTAATCAGGCAGATGCAACTTGCCAAGCTCTTGTCCAGCAATTGTGCGTGGTCCAAAGCAGCACAACCTAATCAGCATTCTTTAAGCAGGAAGATTTGAGGGCTTATGAGCAAGACAACTGATCATGCAGAGATAGGTACAGATGGTAACAGGCTCAGTAGCTGTTTTCAGATCTGGACTATATGTCTTTATTAAATGAAGAACCAACAGTGAAAGCTTTTCTTGTTACAAAAATATTTTTACTCCTCTTTGATATAAATTGGTGATAGTTTGTTCTATGTATTGGCTTAAATTTTGTATACTACACAGCAGCAGTAGTGCCCGCTTACTACATTTCTATCACCAAAACAGAAATCTGCTTAAACATGTGGAAGTTAACGTTAATCTTTAGCCACCAATCTGCCCAATGCTCCATAGCAAAGGCAAATCTGTGTTAATTTGACTGTGACATTCATTTGAAACTAGAAGTGCTCCAAGAGCTGATGTTGTCAGGCGAGTTATAGTGAAAAATGTGGAAAACTGTCCTAGATTGCCTTGTTAACACCACCAAATTCTTTTTCATTCTCCAAGTGCAATGACCAGTGATAGGCAAGTTACTTTGAAATTGAAGTAACAAGTCTCTCATGAAAAAATAATCTTCATTACACTGCACTTCTACATTAACACCCTCATGAAAAGTAGCAAGCTAATTGACAGCAATATGACAAATGTAGCTAACTACCTCTACGCTATTTAATTTTATTTTGCAGATATCGGTATCACTGTTATTACCTCTGCCAAGGAGGTTATGTTTTTTGGGAGAGTTTGTTTGTTTGTCCGTCTGTCCATCTGTGAACAAAATAACTCAAAAAATAATAGATGGATTCTGATGACATTTGCAGGAAATGTTCAGCATGGGGAAAAGGAAGAACTGATTTGATTTTGGTGTTGATCTGGATCAGCGTCTGGCCACCATGGCGTAAAATGTGATTTCTGTGAATAACTACTGAACTAAAGTAGATACCAGTTTGAATCCAGTTACTAATGGTATGTTTTTTATGGTCAAGGAATCTAAATATTTCGATGAAATAAAGGTAGGACTAATATTTATGGTCAAAATCACAATATGGTTAAGGACTGTGATGCTGGCGGAGGTCTACGCTCTCCGAGTGCTTAGTTTTCATTGTTTTTACTATGGTTATCATTTTTGTGCCGTTAGTATTACAGTCAACCAATGGACTGTTCTGTTTCTTTGCCTCTATAGCTGCTATTTTTTTTTCTTTCGCACCTCTTTAATTTGCCTTTTCAAATATTTGTTACTTTGCAGTTCTGCTCCTGCGAACTTTTGTTTTCACAGCCCTTTTTTTACTCATTTAATTACTTAAATCCATGTAGAAAAAACATCAGATACCAAATTTAATCTTATGATGAAGGTAATTAAACAGTTGCTTGTTGTAACTATTGAAAAGGGTTTAACATGTTTGACACTTAATAAATGTGACTGAAATAACTTTCTAGCAACTTCGAGCCATGTTTTGTGGGTAAAAAGCCTGTTAAAGTCCACACAGTGTTACATTAACACGAAACAAGCTTATAGAGTTGCCTGATAATAACATGAGCCCACTTATCTTACCTCATTGGTTCACTTTGTTCCTGTCTCCTCTAACCTGAAATCATCTCCTCTTGTTTCCTCATGAGTTGTGCTCCTCTTCTCCCCACTCAGCTCAGTAGTCAGTGATTAAAAGATTGTCAGCTGATCATTACAGATTACTTAAATTTACTCAAAATCCACTGAGGACTTGAGTATTCAGTGAAAATGTGGAAAACCTCCCTATCTCACAATGTAAAAAAAAAAAAAAATCCTTTAAAATTACTGGATCGACATCTGGATTTGGATCACTCAACATCACATCACTTCTTCTTTGTGCCACGACCAACATGCCCAGAAAATATAACAAAATCTGTTCAGTTGACAACTAACAAGAACAACCTCATTTCTGGAGGTAATGATGAGTCAGCCTACATTTAAAAATAAAAAACACACTGAAGTTATTGTTCTCTCCTCATAAAGACAGACCTGCCAAAGCTTAACTCTACCTCTTGATAAATCTGCAACTTAATCTGCAACCTCAAACTTATCCAGTCTTGGGCAAAGCTGCTGCATCATTCTACTGGTAAAATGAGAGTTAAAAGCTGAAGGGCATTACATTGGGCAGGAGTGGAATAAGGAACTTGAAGCCACACAGAAAGGCACGTGTTGCCTCCTTTTATGCCTCTTCACAGGCCAAAGCCAATTTCAAAGGCAGATGTTTTAGGATTGTCCATCAAATGGTGTGAGTGTGGTTTCTCAGAAGGGCTTCAAAAGATTTTCTTTAAACGTTGACCTCAAGGCCAAACTCTGCACAAATGTCCAACATCACTAAATTATACACTGACAAAATTTTCCAGGTCAAAGGTCATGGTGATATATTTCCCTGGTCACCATTTGCTTGAGAATGCAGCACCTCGAGAAAGTTCTTACATATTTCTGTTGCACTTTGCACATTTGTCTTCTCACTGCCTGCTTGTGAGCACAATATCTCAAAGTCTTTTAAAGATTCCCTCCAAAGGTTGCACAGATGTCCACACTGACGCAGGGACAAACTGGTAAGATTTTGAAGGGATCCTTGTGAAATGCCTTCTTGCTCATAAACAAGATTTGGACAAAATAAGCTTAAAGAGGACATGTCATGCTTGTTTTTCCTTTTCACTATGCCAGACTAGGATGCCTGTAAAGCATTTCTGCCCTCAGTACAAGTCATTTAGTTCCTTCATTGCCCCACAATAGCGTTCTCAATATCCTCATTTTAGGCCATTATCAAGCTCTTGTTGAAACACTCGGATCTGAGGATGACCTAAAGTTACCTCGCAACGTCACAGCCCTTTGTGCTCTGATTGGTCAATTCTATCGGGGGCTGAGCCAGCCTGTCCTTCTTCTTCTACTGTATTTTCCGGCAGGCTCAAAGCAGCGACCGCGGATTGAGTCCCCCTACAGGCCAGAAATGGTAATGAGTGAATGTCAGCTAGGGATCTATATACCCCTGCTGGTGGATGTGTTCCTCGGTGACGGTTTTGTGGCTAACAGACATCACAGAGGAGGAAGTGTTTTATCAGATTACTCCAATAAAAAGAAAGGTACCTCGTGTCGTCACGACGTTTGAAATCTCGCGGACATCTCGCTATGACCTGTTTTCAGAGGCATCAAATCTCGTTCTAGGATATCAGAAAAAATACAATATCTCATTTTTTGAAAATTAAGGGGGTGTAAGGTCTTGTTTTCAAATTTATTATATTATATGTAAGTATTAAATCATGCATCAGCATGATATGTCTCCTTTAACTGTCTGATGTGTGGAGGTCCGAGGTGAAGTGACTCATTACTGTACTTTCACTTTCTGGCAATGCATACCTAAAAGAGGCAAAAGAAACCCAGCAATGTGGTAGTAGAATTTTTTTTACAGTTGTTGCTGCTGGAATCTGCTTTTTTTTTTTTTTTTTTTTTTGTTTTGCTTCGATTTTTAATGTGTGATGTTTCAGCGCTGCAAGTTTCTAGACAGCTTAAGATTAGCCTAAACTGCAAAGCAGTCCAGTATCATTGTCCTCCTTATGGAGAAAGAAATATGCAAATGGAAACCCTAATTTAACACTACTATGACCCCTTCATGGATCGCTGCGGCACATGTGCCAAAGAATAAAATGTTCATGCAGAAAAGGTGTACCAAGATTGAGCTGCCTCGTCTCAATTCTCGTTTCACTTCTGCTAAACTTCCTAACTTCAAACCTTGTTCAAGTGGACACTCCTTGACTGAAGGAAAAGCATGAATAATAGATTCTTCACCCAAAGGAAAAAAGGGGATAGAAAGTCAGAAGTATGAAGGGCCTGATTAAAACTGATAGATTTCATACCAGTGCTTTAGGTTTAAAACTTCAAATTCTTCTCTTTAATTCAAAGGATCAAATGAGTGCCACTTTCTTCAAGTAGGAGCATATATTCACAGCATGGTTAAAGGTAATTCAGAAATAATGGAGCTCTCTTGGAGCTTCCCTTTAAAACGCTTAGACCGGCTATTCAATAGTCTATTCATCACATTTTATGTAAGCACATAAGCACTTATTCATAATATATTTATTATTCATATCCAGCATGTCGTAGTGGAATGTGTGGAGCTGTAAAGTGTTCCCTTATGCCGTCTCTCACACTTTTTCATCATTTATTTCTATTCTTATAAAACTCAGGCAGCTCGCTTTTAAACTCTGCCACTGATGAAATTACACTGAGTGCCTATCCTACAAACCGAGTGATCTATCAGAATGATGCGTTTCTTTTCCGACAAAAAGATGGCAAAGTTTTTGCTTTCAGAAAAGTTCAATCTGACAGGTATTGGGACAAGAGTGACTCAGAGAAGTTTAGTGGGAATGCTTTATGACGTCTTGCTTGCATGCTCACCGTGACAGGTAGCGCAGTGATGTGAAAGAAACTGGGGATGCATTTTTAGTTTGACTTTGGTAATCTTGTGTTGGTAGTGTTGTCGCTTAAAGAAACAGCTTTGTGCTCCCTTTTTAATGTTCTGTGTTTACTGGGAAACCTTGCAGAGAAAACTAAAGGAAAAATGTGATCTCTAACCAGGGGTCAAGTTTAGGCTTGTGTAGCATGTCATCTCAAGACACTTTATAAAAGAGTAGCACAAAGCCAATTTCTTTCTTTCTTTCTTTATTCATTTATTATTATCATCATTATGATCAGGGATGGGCCACATGCAACCCTCCCTCTCACTCTATTGCCCACAAATTGTTTTCAAATGTCAATGAATTGTTATCATGATGAAAAACAGACAAATCTACAATAAAAAACAGTATTTTGAAAAGCAGTACATTCCCATTAATATATATAGGAATATGTTTGATTCTTTTCAAAAAGGGATTTGGGAGCAGAATGATGACAAAGCTCTTTCAGAAAGGGAATAAAAACTGTATACAAACCTGAATTCCCTTTTGAAGGCAGCATTAGATCACAGAAACATACTAAAATGCTCTTGTTCTTTTAACAACCTTTGAAAATGACAGTTGGATCATATTTTAACAATTGAAGAACACAGAAAAGCAGATCTCCACAGCGGGCTCATTAGGTTTGTTATACAGGCAAAAATAGGGAATTCATTTGATATATTTTTGCTCTTTTTATCAATGCTTCTATTGTACCTTTGTTTTTTTTTTCTATGTAAAAATGGCTGCAATTAAGAGTGCAGCTTCATGTGTGTTAGCAAAACCCTGTTGTTTTGACTTTTATGGTTTTCTGTCCTACATAATAATCCCATGAGTAAATGTGGCTGGTTAATTCAAATCAGTTTTTGTCACTTTTTTTTATCATAATGTAAATTTAAGTTTTGTGAGATGATTTTCTTTTACCCTTAACCCTGTCATAATTCCTAATACACTTTTACAACTGTCATGGTTTTACAAAATTTACATATTTGCAATAAGTGCATTTATTGCATGTGTTGAGAGTATATAACGGTCACTACAATATCTGTGATTATTTTAATGTAATCAGGGGATTATTTTAGTCTGGTAGAATTACACTGAAGACCTTGTAAACTGCATGACACACCAGTTTTAGTTACATTTAATTATTTGAAGGTATGAGTAGAAATTGAATCAATTGTGTTAACTTGCTAACTTCTCACAGATTTTTCAGACATGTCAAAATGTTCTCCATGGTAATTATTTTATTTATTCTGTTAAGTATGCTAGTGCGCTGCTTGGGTTGACTTGTGACTCAGAATTGCTTTTGTGTGTGAATGTGTGTGTGTGTGTGTGTGTGTGTGGTTTTCTGTTTCCATTTGTTAGCCCTGTGATTGGATAGCAACTAGTCCAGGGTGTAACAGCATCTTGCAAAATGTCATCGAGCTCCAGCATCAGGGTAATATAGACCACCCACTCATTCACTACATCCTACTCATGCTTGTTAGCATGCTTAGATTAGCTAATAAGGTCTAACCACTGAGTACAGCAGACGCAGAGAGGGATGTCTTACATTTTTTTAAGCATTTGCTCAAAGCTTTGGACAGTCTGAAATGTTAGTTAACTTAGTCACTGGCGCGAAGTGGGCGCTGCATCAGTTCCTTGATGAAAACATGTCCACTGCAGGCATATTTCCAATTAGCGCCATGACTCAGTAGTCAGGGTGCTGACCAGACAAGTTCAGCACCTGCCTTGTTTCAAGAGTTTCACAAGGCGTACACAAGGTGACATGGAGGCCAATGCAGCACATAATCTGAAGTCAGCAATAAGGCAGGTGGCAGAAGGGAAACGTCTTCTATTTATCCTCCCTGTCGATTTTTTCTTTACCTGCCTCCCTGTCCCTTCTGTGCTTTCAGAACTTGCTATTCTCTCTGTCTCCTTGTCGCTGGATGACTTTTTCTCTCCCCCTCCTCTGAGTCTATGTATCTGGCTGTCTCCTCTCCCCTCCTCTCCCCCTTGCTCCCCCTCTCACAGTCAGCCTTTGATCTTGCCAGCTCTAGCACAGAGGTAGACAGTGATGCTGTATGGCTTTTCTCTGCCTATTAATGTCTTAACTCTTGCTCTGCCTTTTGCAGGAGGTCTACTGAGACATCATTTCCCCCACACCGCACAGTGTAATGACAGGTCTGGACCCTCTTAATCACATACCGTGCATGAATGTGTGTGTGAACATGTGGTGTGTGTGTGAGAGAGAAAATGCAACATGGGGTAAATAAATATGATGAGAGAAAAATAGGGCTACATTGGCATTGAAAGAGTTTTAAGGGTGTGCAAATTTAAACACACACAATTAGACAATGCGTTTTGCATGGATAACGATAACTGCTAGAAAATCCGCCCCAAAATTTGACCCTTAACTTTGCATCTGCATTAACTCCTCCTTTCCTCCATAATTTTGAGTCATTATTGCTCAAAGGAAAATGTGAAGAAACAATTTTCTCTCCTGCAATAAACAGCGGAATTGAGATAAATGTCTTTGGTGGATTCCCAAATTACCTACCCAGAGTCACAAACACAATGAAATAATATGAGAAAAAAACTTGAGGTGGAGTGAAGTCAAGACTCACAGAATCAGCTTCCATAGATGCTTTTCCACTTAAATTGGCAACTGAACTTGACAAATACAAAGACACATTATCATATAGTATTTTTCCATTGATATTCAAACTTTTCTCTGTTTTTTTTTAACCAGAATTTATAATCCATTCCACTCTTTGTAATGAAGGTTTTTGAGGCCCCAACTGTGGCTGATGTTCAAGGAGCATTGGTGGATCAATGGATATGCAAGGGCATGGATGTTTTAGCTGATCCTGATGTAAAACTTGCATATAAACTCAGATTAATCTGTGAGTGACCTATGGTGTCGATGTGCTATGAGTTGTCAGAAAGACTAAAAAATAACTATAGTATATAGCAGGGGTGGCCAACTATCAATACCAAAAGGGCCACATTAATTTTTCTTAAGTGCCCGAGGGCCACACTGTTACATATTGTTGGCACTCTCAATAAAGAAAAATATATAAATAAACAAAAAATTACAAAGATAAATCTTAACCAAGGATTATACCAACACCTAAATATTCTAACTCAAACACAATTAAAATCAAAAATGATCTAAATCAGCATGACACATATTTAAAGCTAATTTAAGCTTCTTTTAATGCAATAAAATAACCAATGTTTACTAGTTTTTAAAGCTCAAATATATTAACATTACCACTGTTTCCAAATATGTTTTTTTTACCAATACTGTAAGTTATATCTTAATGCATAACAAGACACTTTAGAGACACTAAATCATAGCTGAGTAGGAACTTATATGACTTGTAAAAAAATAAAGCATGTACCAACAATCTTAGGTTAGTAAAAATATTTCATCACCTATCCAGATTTATGCATTATATGGTACTGGTTACTCTTGATGAATCACATTTAGCATCTGTTGTTTTGATTTTTCATTTTTCCAGTTTGTTTTGGTTTTTTGTGGAAATGACTGATGGGCCGCATTGAGCGAGGTGAAGGGCGACATATGGCCCCTGGGCTGCCAGTTGCCCACCCTTGGCACATAGGCTGAAGTCCATTAAATTTGAGACAAAGCTTTGTGAAATCATGTAGGGGAATTTGGATGTTACAGCAGCAGTTTAAATAGTGAGACAGAAAGTTACATATGAAAAATATCACATTTGTCCCATCCTCAATGGAGGAAATGTTTGAAAATTCATCCAAATATTGGAGTATGTACAATATCTCTGAGCTTCTCTTATATATTTCCATTCAAAATATAAAACAAGCTCTGTTCCATCATAAGTAAAGATTCACACACTGCTTATTAACATTATGTAACTGACCTGGAGTGTCTTAGGAATAAATTGGAAATAGATCTTGATGAAATAATCTCAGAAAAAAAATGACAGGGGATCTTTTCCTCCTCTATATTCAGTCTAAAACTGTGCACTGCATTGGTCCAAAGACAAAGAAGCCACGTTGCTGTAATCAGACTCCTGCCATACTGTTGCATATTTTCCAGACCTTTCCAAAGATTTACAGTATATATATATATATATATATATATTATATATAGTATGTGGGACAACAGTTAATCCATTTCCATTGACTTCATTGTTTGGTGTTATTCTGGTCAACCGTTTTATGAACATGAGTCAAGAACATATCATTGACTTCTGTTCCCTTTTGGCCAAAAGACTGATAATGTCAAAATGGAAGAACTCTGTCCCCTGTTCGTATAGTAATTGGGATGGGAGGTAATGTTTCTTGAATGTATTTATTTAATCTGTTGAAAAAAATAGATAAACTGTTAAATTCCATACCAACCATTTATATCTTTTGGTGAAAATATGACACCTGGCAATCTAACATGTAATACACACTTGTGTACATGTCTGAGCATGTACATTTGTATGTAAGCTATTATATATATATATATATTTATGTACCTATCAATTACTATTTGTTATTTAATTTATACTTTTTGCTTTTTCTTTTATCTACTTGTTTTTTGCTATTGTCTGGCCCTAAATTTACAGTTGGGGAGTTTTTATAATTGAATTTTTTATTTGTTATTTGACAAAAGAATTAAAAAGACCTAGTTCAAAGAAGAACAAAAATATTTTATATAACTGTTTATCAGAAAATTGTTTGTTTAATTGTTTGATTAATTTAAAACACAAACACATTTCCTCAGATGCAAATGTTTCAATAAGTTGTAGAATGTTCAATGTACAAGAAAACTGTCTGTTAATATAAAATACACATTTTTGAAAGGATAAAGAGAACCTGTAATAACATAAAGTATGTGTAGAAAGAAATAGTGGAAAAATAAAATATTTCATCAACAACAACATTGACAAATAGGAGCAGAAAAAGGACTGTCTTCTACTGGAAAAGACATTTTTTTAAATAGACCGGACCAAACCTTATACAAATTTTGTAGTCTCCACAGATCACTCATGATAATAGTTCTACTACTACTATTATTATTATTATTATTATTAGTAGTAGTAGTAGTAGTAGTAGTAGTAGTAGTATTAGTATTATTATTAACAACAACTAAAATCAGGCAAAAGTGATTGCCTCCTGTACATTAGACAATCTCTAGATCCCAACATAATGATCTCAACCTTTTTAACCCACAGTTAATTCATGTCACTTCTGTTCACATCATTTGATAAACCATATTTTACATTCCAAATTTGGAGCAAGTGTTGGCTTCACTGAAAGAAAAACCTTACTCCATAATCAAGATCTGAAAAAAAGTAACTCATCTAAAAGCTGTTGGTAGGGAGTATTTTCCAACACTCAGTAAATAGTAATAAACTTCCCCATAATATTTTAGTTCAGTTGCAAATGAATAAAAACTAATTAAAGCTTAAGTTTTCTCTCCTCTTATCTGTCTCTGTGAGCCACTTTGTCCTCGCCCCACTCCTCCCTCTCCCCTCTGTCTATTCATCTTTTTGCTTTTTTTTCCCCTGAATTGATGGCTCAATTACCATTCCTCACTCCCAGGCTTTCAAAAAATAGTGCAGAATTCCTTGACCAGTGAAAAAAATGAAAGAGAGACTTTTAATTTCCTCTCACTCCCGCTCTCCAGCTGTCATCGTTCACTCAGCTTAGAAGTGCATTGTGACACCTGTAATTTAAGATGTTTCTGGACTGGAGCTGAGCTTTGGATCGATTCAGTGAACTCACTACTTAATGCCGGGGGGTAAAAACTTCTGAATGAATGCATGAGGGAATCAATTAGTCATAAACTTTGCTTCCCATAAATACTGATATGAATAGTGCAATATAATCCAGTCTTAAATTTTATGTTAAAGGTACTTATCAGGATTTAACAATATGAAAAGACAGAAACCCATTTGTCCCTACTTCATTTGATTTCTACCTGCACATCACTTTCTGCTTTCCCTCATCTCCACGTCATTTTTTCCTCTTTGCCCTTAATCCTCTCTTACCCTAAGTGCTAGCTCCCAGCCCCAAGCCTCAGGGATCCACGACTTGATTGTATTTTGATGTTCTTGTGAAACTTACAAGTGCACTCAGGACCCAAGACCCATAACATACATTTTCAAGGCCCTTCACCCAGAGGAAAAGAGGCTGAGAAAAAGGGATGGAGAAGAGGAAGAGTGCTTACCATTCATCCCATCAGCAGTGGACACACATTCAACGTACAGTATATGCATCTCAAGACCATGCATTGCCGTACATGTGAGGGCAAAAGCAACATACTGTACATCGATTCACTGATAGCTTAAACCATCTTCCTTATGCCCCAAAGTAACCTTTAATGTTGTGTGTGGTGTATGTTACCTTTTGTTTTCTTATACCATTCAATAATAGGAGCCACGGGAGATGCCAGTCCATAAAGCCCCTTGAAGGACAGAACAAACTGGAGAGCAGACATGATAGCTGAGCTAATCAATATCAGAGGCAGGCCCATTTGTGCCAGCTATTACAAGTCATTTATACTAGGTCTTATATTATTTTAGCAATTTAGGCACAAAATGATAGTTGAATGCTCTGAGGTCCAACACAGCCACCCACTACTGGTAATCACTGTAGCTCTACTTAATAGCTGCTTGGCTGCGATCTCACTGCCCCAACAGCTTCTAACCTGGATGTGAACAAAAGGCATTGACTGAACGCTTTGGAAGACTGAATGGCATTGACTGTCTTGTAGGGACAGCACATTTAGCAGTGTTTTGATTGAAAACTTGAGGTGAAGTTTAAAATCAGCTGTGACGAGCTGAGACTACAGATAAGGTACACTGCTGTCAGCGGATAGTTATTTCCTATAATTGTGTTGAGTTTGGGATGCAGATTAGTTTTATGCAAAAGTAAGCCTCCAACATCTGTAACATCTTTGGAACAACCTAAAAATTGTAATTTTAAGAAGACTTGCTTTGCTTTACCTCTCTTTAATTAAGGTTAATGCTAATAATGCTAATGCCTTTGCCACAGATATATACTGTATGTTGTCACGTTTTGACCTTTGAGCTGTTGCCACATTGCATTGTGGGAAACAGTGTGCAAAGAAGACTCTTCCAGTGCATACTACTACTTTTTCCTGACTTTGTATGACATCCAAGTACATTTGGCATGCTTTTGGCACATGTTCTTGAGCATGTGCCAAAATTGGCAAATGCTCCACCTACATTTCTGCAAAAGCAACACATACTGCTAGTGTAGTGAATTGTTTTAAATACAGCCAACCAATTTTTTTTCTTTTTTTCTGCATGTGCAAATATCATCATTGCTGTAACTGGGTTTTTAGCACTCAACCGACCAAACTGCATAGTCATAATACTCAGAATAACATAACCCCCTTTCATGTGATAATGAGTGGTACAAGAATGAAACACATGGCAATGAGTTAGCATTTAGCATTTCCTGGTTCCCAACCCCTCAGAGTAAGTGGGTTGTAGACTGCTGGTTTTAGATATGTGCCTGAAACAAGGTTTTTGCAGTGTGAAAAAAAATAAATAATAAGGATTGAGGGAACCAGCATGATGCCAACTTCTGCACTGACCTACAAAAATATGTAACCACTGCACCACTCTATAACTTGATGTTTATTGGGGGAGAGTCGTTCTGTAAGTGCTGATACAGAGTACAACATCGGAACTTTTAACAATGTCAGATGTTATGAATCCAGTGAAGACATGCATGCCCACACTTCAGTCTCAACAGCCTACAGTCTTTGTTAAAGATTCAGGCCAAACTTGATGAGCACAATGCATGTTCTCAAATGACTGCCGAACAGGAATTGCATTTGTGGACCCAAATAGTGATCAGCAAAAGCATATTCAGAAACTGCTCGTACCTTTTGGGAGTGTGAGGCATGAAGACGTACACACAAACCATTATCAGCAATATCAAAGTTGGCTTTTGTCAACACTGACACCTTTGATTAAGTAGTTATGTCTCTCGAGAACCACTTCTTGAAGTAATATTAAAGGTTTCCTCTGTATTATGTTTAAACACTCATTACTCCTGAAGTGTGTTTCCTATAGCATGATGCTGAAATGGCAGGTAAGAGGTGTTTATGTCTATATTTTTCTCTTTCCTGGGGGTGGATCATGTCAGTCTGACAGGTGGCTGTTGGCTGGAATACCCAAGCTGAGGTGAATGAGGCCTTTTTTATCCCCCTCAAATCAATAAATGCTTTATAGGGTGCTGTTTGGAAATTCAATAAACTGACAAGAAACTGACCCACTTTGTAGTAAAACCACAAATTAGTTTTTGGGAACAGAGTTGGACCCTTACATTTTGCATTTTTGAATGTAAATCAGACAGTGTAAAGAGAGATTTTAAAAGTAAATCTGTTTTTATGTGTTGTACATGTTCTTTGTTTCTTTATAAACAATCAAAAGGTGGACACATTTTTGTCTGTAAATCTAGGAATTATTGATGATCATAAACAAAACTTCATACTAGAGCTTTGAAATATGCACCAAAAATCACCCCTGCATTTTTTTCCCCTATATCGCAACATGAGATACAGTGTATGTCCAGATGTTTGTATTGTGTGTGTAAAGAGATAACACTTGTTTATCACAGAACCAAATTGTTTATATTGAAATCTACCATTATTGATCTGGTTTTCATCATTAAATTGCATAAAAAACTCTCCTAACTGAGAGACTGACATAATTTTCTGTACTCTTAAAGCTGGGGTTGGTAATCTGATTTAGATATACTTTTTGTAATACTGGTTAAAATGGTCTTTTAGACCCGTTGGCAATCAATTCATAATGTGTTCTTAAAACAGAGAGAAAAATATCCGCTATCTACAGCAGGAGTAAAACAGGGAAAATACCAACCAATAAACATGCCGTGTCACCAGTTTTTAAACCACTCAAATCCTGTCGCAATTCTGCCCGCCTGTTGCGCGTACATTTTGCCGGCATACACAGACTCAGTGCGTGTAGCTGAGCTGAGAGGGATCAGATTCCGCGGGAGAATGCTTACCTTTCAAGTTTTGTCTTTGAAAATGAGGGAAGCCCGCTACAAGTCGTCCCACAACCCCAACCAAGCTCCAGTATCCCTCACATTTTAAGACAGATGTACAAGAAATCAAAAATGAACACTTTATTTTTAGTGGTTTATTCTCCTGTTGGCTCTAATCTCGCGACAGCTGCCACCCAGGCTATTACAGGTGGACGTTCTCGCGAGGCTTTTTCTTCTTCTTCGGTTGTATGGCGGATGGCAACCATCATTTTGGAGTATTACCGCCCCATTCAGGCTAGTGACAGAGTTCAGTTTGGAGAGGCAGAGGAATGTTTTTATTATATCGTCACGTGAGATTTACGGAAGAATACTGATACAGGAGGACGGCAGGAAAGAGGATAAAATACGTAAAATACGGTAGTTTCATGGCCAAAACGGGAGACTTGACAGCTATGTGGAGAATGGCAGAGGAACTACCTATACTCCGATCAACATCGGGCTGTGAGGACCAACTAACTTTCCATGTTTGTTTTTTTTAACTTTACTGTGATAATGTTTTGGTGTTTTCTTTGACTTGGTGTAGTGTAAAACAAAGACGTTGTGCTGAGGGTTTGGAGTTGAATCAGTCTTCTGGATATATCAGCTGTGCGCATGCATGTGAGCAATAACCGCAAAAGGTATGGGCTGAATTATGTGGCTAATGACGAAAAAGAAAACTCTAAAAAAAATTGAGATATGAGTTTCTGCCTGACAGTGACAATATGTAAAAATGAAGCCAGTGTCAAAACAGGCTGCATGGTGGCACAGCTGGATGGTCTTGCCTTACAGACAGAAGGTTGCTGGTTTGATCCCCGTGTCAGTCAGGGCCTTTCTTTGTGGAGTTTGCATGTTCTCCTCGTGCATGCTAGGGTTTCCTTTGAGCAGTCTGACTTCCTTCCACAGACCAAAAGCATGCTCATTTGGTCATTTGGGGACTCCTAATTGCCCTTAAGTATGATTGTGAACGTTAATGGCTGTCCGTCACTCCCTCTGGCCCTGTGATTGACTGCAGACCCGTTCAAGGTGTAATCTGCCTCCCACCTATTGTAAGCTCCAGCCCCAACAACTCTGAAAAGGATAAGTAGCATAGATAATGGATAAATTGATGTATATTTGAACATTTTCAAAAAACAAACTATTATATACAGGATCAGAGTGGGTTTTTTTTAGTTGTATTATTAAAAGTAACACATGGATTATATTTTCCCTCCACTTTATCCAGCTGTTTTGTTGTCTGGATAAACAGAACAACCTAGCAGCAATAATTTGATTTCACTACAAGCTACTTTTTCTGAGAAGTCATGCTCTGTGTTGTTAATAAAAGTGATCTGTTAACACTAAGCTGTATTTTATTCTAACTTATAAAGAATGGAAGTGTAGTAGATGTAATTTTGCTGGGTTGATTCGGACTATTGTTAATAAATGTTGTCATTAAAATGATGTCTTTCTTTGGGGATCACAGTGCTGACATCGCTAACAGATACAAAAAAGTTTCAGCATACTGCCCAGCTCCAAGACAGACTGTGATGAATCTTCAATTTTCATATCCAGGATGTTTTTTGTCTTTAAACTGTACCACCCAATTTCATGCTCCAAACACTGACTGACAAGACATACAAATTGTTGGTGCACCAAATGCACACGGAGGCTTTTTTATTACGAAGTATGTCACTTATATCGGATGCACAAAATTATCTATATCAAGAACAGCATTAACATGCCTTTGTACTTTTCTTTAGTACCTTATCATATGTCTGTGTTTCTAAGCAGATACATGAAAAATTAAAAAATGTCAGCCTGCTTTTTAATTTGTTTCAGAGGAAATAAATCAACCAGCAAAGAAACATGAATGTCAAAGCCTCGAGGGCACCAAACAGCGGCCCAAGTGTGAAAACATAAACAGACAGTCTTTTGTGTTGTTGCTGCATTGCCACATTCATTATGCACAGCTAGTTAAAATGAATAATGCAGGTGACTAAATGGTTCTACCGAAGTAGTTCAATTATCATCATGAATAATAAATTCATTATTAAAAGGTGCTTGGAGATTTTAGTCACACAGTGAGGCTGCGTATAATCACCAGACTTGGCAGAATTGGGTGTTAAATAAGCTCATATTGGGCTGATCAGTGAACACTATATCATCTGTTACAGGCAGATTGTCTGACTCTCATTAGAGTTGTAAAAAATTTTAAATTGTGCATTAAATAACATTCCACGTTTTTTTGAGGTTACTGTTGCTCTTAGATACTACACAGCCATAAGTATAGCATGAATACTTGGCAGTACAGTATGACAAAACTGTGAAGAGAGTGAGTCATGATGAGCGAGGCTGAAACAAACTGTGAACACAAATCACAGGTTTACACTTATTATCATTCTCCAACTGCTCCGCTGTTACTAATTAAACGGTCACATAAAACTTTAATCTTTAATTCAACCACTTTCTTCTCTCTCTTTTTCCAACCAAGCTGTGTCCACTCGCCTGTCCATCACCCATCAGCTATAACATTAGAGGAGGTTTCAATTATTAATATGCTTTAAGTTCCAGCTGAAGCTCTAATAGATACACTACAGCTTTCCACATAATCCATTCATTCATTTTGCATATCAGGCCTGCTTAGTGCACCTGGTGTCAGGGATTCAATAGAGCCTTCCCAGCATGCATTTGGTAAAAAGCAGGAGGGGAGGCTGGTGTCAGACCAAGGCCAGATTGACTCCACATAATATCACAACACATACATGTACTCGTGCTCATGGAGCAAAAGGGAATTTTAATTGAAAGTCCCTGTGAGCTGAATTTTAACTGTAAAGCAAAAAAGGATGCCAAATTTAGCTGTACCGTGTATAATTAGTCAAGTGAATTGCATTAAGGCATTTAATGAGATAGCATGATTTCATAAAACATTTGCATTTTGGGCAATTAACTGATAAAGCACAATGAATTATACCAAAGCAGCAAAAAGGTCATAGCCTTGGAAATAAAGGAAGTTAAAGAGAAGTATGAGAATGATTTCCATGTTTGTACATGGTCACAAAACAAACAGAAAAAAACAGTATTTACTGGAGGAGTGCTCCTTCACGTACTACGAAGGTGATTATCCTCCATGTTTAGTGTTTTCTTTTTTCTTTTTTTTTGATATTTTTGGGCATTTTGTGCCTTCTTCGATAGGAGAGAGACAGTGGACAGGCCCGTGAAAGGGGGAGAGAGAGCAGGGGAAGACACCCTGCAAACCGGCCACAGGCGGGACCCGAACCCGGACCGGCAGAAGCACGCACACAGGGCGTTAACCACTACGCCAAACCAGCACCCCGTTTAGTGTTTTCTTTGAGTTTTTATATACACACTCACCGGCCAGTTTATAAGATCCACCCTGCTAGTATCAGGTTGGAGCCCTTCTTACCTTCAGAACTGCCTTGATCCCTAATGATGTAGATTCAACATGGTTCTGGAAACATTCTCCACAGAGTTTGTTACTCTACGTGCTCTATTTGATTGAGATCTGGTGGCCATGGAGGCCACTGGAGTACTGTGAATTCACTGTCCTCTTGAAGAAACCAATTTGGGATGATTTAAGCTTTTTGGCATGGCAAGTTAGCCTGCTTTAGAAGTCATCAGGAGATGGACTGCACATAATGGAATGTATAATACTTGGGAAGGATGCAGATATGACCATTTGAATGTTAGCAGAAATTAGAATTATTGTATCAACTTTCTTTAATCTTCAATTGTCCAATTTTAGTGAACCCATATGTACTGTAGTCCAGCCTCTTGTAATTTGCTGTCAAGGGTGGTTCCTGGGGTTGTCCTCTACTGCTGAATCGATCAACTTCAACATGAAATTATCTTTTGCATACCTTGGTTGAAGCAAGGGGTTATATGAGTTACTTTTGCCTTTTTGTCATTTCAAACCACTGACCATTCATGACCTCTGGCATCAGCATACATTTTTGCTCAGAGAACTGCCACTTATTGGATTTTTTCCCTTTTCCAGACCATTCTCTGTAAACCCAGGTTGTGCATGACAATCCCAGTAGATCAACAGATACTGATATATTTAGACTAGCCCAATCTAGCACCAACAACCACATTCAAAGTCACTTAAATTCCAATATGATGCTCACTTTGAAATTCAACAGCTTATCATGACTGTGTGTGCTTAAATGCAGCAAGTTTCTGCCAAGTGATTGGCTGTTTAAGTGTTTGCTTGAAAGAGCAGTTTAATCTGTGTGTTTAACAAGGAGTGCAGTGAGTGTATGTTGTGAATAACATCCTCCAGGGACATTACTACAATGCCCTTTATAGAGTGATATTTTAATTCAGATTCTTACCCAGGCATGCCAATATGTCTGACACTTGTTGAGGACAATTCAAAGAGAAGTAAGGTTAATCATGTTAACTGAAAGGTAATGAGGTGGAAGATCTAGTGGAGAAGGAATAGCTGGCAGGAAGTAGAAAGATCCAGAGATTCAAATGAGGCTGTAACCTTTAAAGTGATCAATGAGCCATGAAACAGGATGGCAGGTGAGAAGTTGCCAAAATTAGATCAGAGATGGACAGAGTTAAAGAGCGTGATGAGAGTGATGGATCAAGGCTTATTTCAAGAGTAGGGAGGAACAAGACGTAGAGTCAACAGCCTTTTCAACAGATCTGTTAGGATGTGTTCAACTAAAAGTGATGGTTTGGTATTTCAGAGAGGGGTTGGGTAACTTGTCAATAGTAAGTGTATTAGCCACAGGAGACAGAGGTCAGCGTGGCCTTTTTAAGGACAGACCTGCAAGCACTCCAGCTTGGAAGCAAAGCAGTACAGCAGGGCAAACCAGGTTATGTCTCTGTATGATTTAGGTCATTTTAAGGATAAATATTGTGGTACAATTATATTATTTTGAAAATATCATGGCATGATTCCCTTTGTATATGTCTTTTTGTTTTTCTGATTGCAAGCCACTTTATCATACAACTTCAGCATACTACACAAGACAGTGTGACATAACTCACAGATGATCTTTGCAGGATTTCAAACAGAAAAAAAGTTGACATACATGTGCTGTGCCTAATTATTAGCCACCTTACATACACTATATTTGGCCACACTTTATGGCATCACCTATGATTTTTTTTCTCATGATATGATTAGTTCTTGTTGTTTCAGACACAGGTAAAATCAGATTCAAGAAATAATTCCGTGTTTATGTTCTCACAGAATGGGAAGCTAAATAATTGGTTTTTAACTAATAAAGGTGGGTGTGGGGTTAAATAAGTTTTGACTTAAATCACAGATAGATGCTTTGATTGGTCTCTGAATCTTCACTCTAATGTGTGACAGAATATGTGGTATTTAGCAGTTAATGTTTTTTATTTTCCTGGTTTGGCAGTTCAAGGTAAAAGCATTTTATTGATTAAAAATGAGGACTTTCATTGTGATAAAATGGTCAGAAAGAAGATGGTAATCATTTTCTAAGCTTCAGCTGTTGAAGTTACTGGTGAATGTACACAACTGCAGTGTTTTCAGCTTTGCTCTGACAAAGATTACAGCCTCAACCCAGCATTTTTGGCTTATTATGTACGTTTTAAAAGGTTCCAGCAAATAATCTGTTTCAAAAACACAGAGACACTCTGCAGAGTTCATTTCGACATGCAAGCAAGCTCAGTAAATGTGCTGCTGTCGCTGCAATGAAACTTGCAGAAGAGAGAACATGTGTATCTGGTTGTTGTGCAGAAGTTTACTTTCAATGTAGACAACAGAGCTATAAAAAGGGGTGGCTGTATGGACACTAGTCAATGTTTGTGTGTGTCTGCCTTGCTCTGCTCTTAAAGTATCAGGGAGGAACACACTGACGACGAGACTGAAACTTAACTGGACTGTATGTCACAAATCATCTTGACACATTTTGCTGTTCTGCTGATTGATCATTCAATATATTTCATTTATTCATCTGGGCAACAGGCCATAGTATGTGTTTGGGAATAGGCAGAACCTTTCATGCAGCAGGTGATTGGACAAAAACTAAACTAGTAACAGTGTTTACACCAGTTATAGGGAGTCTTTTTGTCCTATCTGTTCACATAGATGAGCCATGCAGTAGTCTTCAGAAGAGAGAGCTTTAGAAGTTTTATGTTATGTTCTGTTTGTTGTAGTTATTATATTGTATTATGTTGCTCTAAGCGATCTTAAAGAATATATGTTGAGAGATAAAACATATTCAAAGAGGCTTTCTTTTCCCAAAAGAATGTTTTTGTTTTATCTGCAGTGTATCTCAAGGCCTGAGATTAGTATTCTCGGCTGAAACAAATTGTACAGTCCTTTGGTCAACCACTTTGTGGAAGGATCAAGCTTTCAGGGAGTTTGCTGTGCTGGCGGTCTTGGTGGTCAGTGAGAGGGCATCAGCCTGGTGCCACCTCTTCTAAAATCTCCCCTGCAGGAGTGATACATGGGTCTCTCTGACTCATCTTATCACGCTGAGCCTGAGCTTAATCCTCATCAGGACTCTTTGCTTCAGGAAAAAAAGTGAAAAAAGAAGTGTGTTGGAACAGGGGCTTTTCACAGTGTCAAAGTATTATTCCTTTTTTTACATTGGCACAGCATTTTTGGCTTGAATTAATACTCTAACGCTGGATCAAGCAGGCTGCTGAATGCTGCCCACAATCCAAAACTTCCCCACACTGAAGCACTTCTTAAATGTTATTGAAATACAATTTTATCATCTCTACTTCTGTTATGGATTTTATATTTTCTTGTATAGTCTTCTTTCAAATAACAGTCTGTGCAGACCTACAGTTATAAAATACTTTTCAAGGGCATGAGCCTTTCACATCCCTTAATCACTTGGCGGATTCCACGTCCCACTGGGCGTTTTTGACACAGCTTCAATCCAATTCCTTCAGCACAAAGCTGGGCTTTCCCTCCTGCCACCAAGATCGATCCCATAACAACAGGTGTTCACAGGTGTTCAAATGTGCTCACACATCGACTAAAAGCCTTCCTAAGCTTCAGAACAAAGGAAATCAACTCAGTGGGCAGCCAGAGAGGGAGGGTCGCTGTTTGTGTTTTGTCCTTAGGATGTTGATACCTCACCTTCTCATAGTCAAGGTGCAAGGACTGACTACCTGAAACAAACTTTTATTTAAAAGAAAGGAAACAATAAATACTGTCCTGCAGAAAAAGCAAATATGAATTCATGAGCTGCAGCCATTGCCTTAGTTTGACAACCAGTTCAATCAGGAGAGACCAAGTTTGAATGAACTGGTATTTATTATACAAGTTGATATGACTGAAAATGTGCAGAGTCTCTGGTTAGAATCTCTTTTGGCGCTTAGACTCCATCGTGCTGTCTTGGTGTACTTCAGAGGTACTGAGGGTGAATGATAGATAGGATACCCCCTGGAGTCTGTCACTGGTGGTGGTGAGGAATACAGGAAGGATGAGTTGAAGACTTCTGCTGCTGGGACCCTGATGTAATAGACACAGGGGCATCTGAGATGAAGGAGCCAGGATTGTCCAGTTGGACCTGGACACTGATGAGATGACTGGAGGTGCCTGGGGTGGAGGAGGGTTGCCAAGATCACCGATGTGTCACCAACGTACTGACTGTGGAGGAGCAAAGACATGGGCTGTGTCCAAAATGGCATACTAACGTACTACATACTACAAACTCATGTGTATATACTGTATACTACATACTATAAGTATGATTAGGATGCCAACCGTTCACACTGTAGTGTACTACTAAGTTTCCCATGATGCATTTCAAACCTCCGACAACAAAAATCAGAGGCACACCAGGCTATCAAATATCTCTGTTGATTTGCCACATTTGAAAGTTGAGAGAGAATTTTAGGCGAGAAAGTCACCATGTAGAATACCAAAATGTGGTCATTTGAGCCATAAAACGCACAGATACAAACTTCATTTCGACATTTCGGACATTGCGCTACACGCCCCGTTATGCTATCGAAGAAACTTCCGGTCGGTTCAAAAACAAGAGCCCATTTACAAAAGCGTTAAAGAACTAAAAGGAGATAATAAAAGACGCGTTTTTTTTGAAAATGGGAAGTTTGGCCAATTTTTAGCTGAATGTCGGTCGGTCTTGCTTGGCGCAATGCATTATGGGGTTCGCAATGCATTATGGGGCGTTTTAGTGTGACTAGTATGCCCACCTCGCATACTTAAAATTTTTTATAGTATACATCCGGGTATTTCTCGCACACTCAATCTTTACATACTATCTAATGTGAACACACTACATGCTCATTTTGACGTCACACTTAGTATGAGTAGTATGTTAGTATGCCATTTCGGACACAGCCATGGTTTAAAAGAAGGCTGCACCATGATGATTGGCCAGGCCGTTGTGTGTGGAAGGATCTGTGTGGCTCAGTACTTTAGCGAGAGCACACCCCTCATCAGCTGAGATTTGAATCACCTGTGCAGGTAGGCAGGGTGAGGCATGAAAGAGGAGACTGAATGAGCATACAGGTCTTCCTGTCTGAACTTTCGCTAAACTTCATCAAATCAGCATTTATTTTTGTCTTTTTACAAGCAAACAGAACACAACTGAATTGAACATGGGCAATGACACTTAAAAAAAGTGTGCCTGAACCTTTCCTTTTTCTCAGAGTTATAATTTTCCATTTATAGATAGTGTTTCGTTACATTTATTGTTTGTTATTATTAATTTTTATTATTATTATACTTGAATAAATGGTTTAACCTGAGCCGGCCTCACATTAAAAAAGTGGTCCAGTGATGAGTCCTTAAACACGGAGGTGTGTTATCATTTTAGCACCTCTTCTTCCTCATCTAAAAGTCTATCGGATTTCAAAACTTTAATGCAATGGCATGATGATGATGCCTGCAAGTTACTGAGTTTTCTTTTTTCACATCCTGATATTAATTTCTTAGGTCTTTAGTGTGTCTCTGTTTGGCTCTTTTAATGTTTTTCCAAGTCTGAAGTTGGCAGTTTTTTTGGGGGGTGGAAAAACATCAACAAAATGTTAATTGTGACCTTTTGATTTTGCCTTAAATGAAACTCCTCCCGGGGGGGAAAACAAAGTTTATCAATCAAACACTACATGTTCTCAAAAGGGCAAAACGAGCCAGGGAGGAATATTAAACTTAACATGCATATGACTTCATTTTCATATGGCCCATTTTCTCCCCGCTCTGAGCTTGTTCAATGCTCACTCTTCCATTTAATAGCAATGAATTTGTCACAGTAGAGGTGGGCTTAGTCCACTGGACTGTAGTGTTAAAGTTAGGGCTCTTCCTGCTGACTTCACAGCTTTAACGCTTCCGAGTCTTTTAGGTAGATAACGTTTAACAGCTACTTTCAAGTTCAAATCCAGATTCTTCAAGCGCATCAATTAAAATGCATTCTCCAAGGACTAATTGCTAATGGAAGCTGTCAGAAGCTGTTATGACTTCATTTTGTCAGTCCAAAGTTAAGTTCAACTTCTAGTGTATTCAAAATAAAGAATAGGGAGAGGGGGTGTAAACTTTGACTGACATTTGGGGGGTATGTATGAATACATAATACAAATACAGTGGTACAGATATACTGACTATAGACAACATGAGAGAGCTTAATCTTTAAAGATATGGTTCCAGGAAAGAACCAATATAATGAAAAATCATCATCATATTTCTATTTAGTTCTGTCTTCAGTTCTGACTTTCTGTTTCTTGATTCATTTTTTGTCCTTCAATTTCTTCTCTTCTGTGTTGGGCTTAACATTGCTACTTTTTCATTTTGTGTTGTGTTACATTTTGTCACTTTTAGTTTTGTTTTTGCAATTGAGATTGTGTGGAAAGTATCCTGAAGACCTGGTAGTATTTGTGTCCCTAAAGCTAGGGTCGGTAATTTTGGGAAGCTAGCATGAATTTGAATGTAGCATCTCCTCAGGGCTTCGCCTAGTTCATCCCTCCTCTCCTCCAAAATGACGCCCCCCTGTTCAAATGCACGAGTGCTGCTGATTCACAACCAGAAGACTGATTCAACTCCAAACCGGCTCTCAGCACATCGTTTGTTTTGCACTACTCCAAGTCATGTCTCAGTCAGCGGTAAGAAAACACCAAAACATTATCATAGTAAAGTTAAAAAAACAAGCAGTGAAAGTTAGTTAGTACTGACAACCTGATGTTGATCGGGGTATAGGTAGTTTCTCTGCCATTCTCCACATAGCTGTCAAGTCTCCCGTTTTGGCGGTGAAACTACCGTATTTTACGTATTTTACTCTCTTTCCCGCCACCCTCCCGTATTAGTATTCTCCCGTAAATCTCCAGTGTGATGATATAATAATAAAAACATTCCTCTGCCTTCCAAACTGAACTCTGCATGGGACGGTAATGCTCCAAAATGATGCCATAAAACCGAAGAAGAAGAAGAAAAAGCCTTGTGAGAACTGCCACAAAAGAACAGCTGGCCCACTGCTGACTCTCGTTTTCGACCTGGCATTCTCCAAACTCTTTCTTGCTTCGGCTTTCTCTGCTTCCATCTTTCTTTTCTTGCTCTGTTTAGCTGGAGAAATGGTTACCAGTAATTGAGGAATGGGTAGTTTCTCTGCCATTCTTCTGTGTAATTGCGTCCCTCTCAGCTCGGCCATGTGCACTGAATTAGGGCCAGTGCGCGCCAGTGAAACGTATGTGCAGAAGGCAGGCAGAACAGTGACAGGATTTGATTGGCTTAAAATAGTGTGCCACAAACAATGTGATTGGTTGGTGTTTTCCCAGATTTAGTCCTGCTGTAGACAGCAGATATTTTTGCTCCATTTTAAGAACACATTATGAATTGATTGCCATCGGGTCATAAAGATCATTTTAACCAGTATTACAAAAAGTGTGTCTAAATCAGATTACCAACCCTGGCTTTAATCGTTGTTGAATTAGTTGGTGTGTTCCTAGATTTTGTTGTATAAACTTTATATTGTTTAATTGTTAGTCATTTGTGTTCCCCTGTTTTTGTTACTCTTTGATTTGTTTGCTTTTTAAATGTTAAAGTTGTCTTAAAATAATCATTATGGTTGTTGTTTTTCACTTCTTTGTGTGTCTTTTTCTTTTTTTTGCTTTCTTATTTGCTGTTGTTGCTTTATAATTTGTTGTGTGTTGTGTTTTGATTAATTGCTGTTTCTAAGTATTGATGTGATCTTTAAGTTATGTTGTCTTTTTTGTTTTGTTTCTAAATGTGTTTAATTTTAATTTCTGTGGTATTTCTATTCTGGGACTGTTTCTCTTCCATTGATGTTTTATAATTTCTAGGTATGCTGTGGTTTTCTACTGTTTCTTTTGTTCGCATGCAGACCACATATAATTGAAATTGTTTATTTACTTTTTTTTTTTGCGAAGAATGTTTTAAAACTTGAGTTTTAAAAAAAAGCACTGACCGTCTTTTATTCGGGAACTCTTGACTGTGTCCTTCAGTGCAAGGCTTTTTCAAGATTTACAACAACAGTGCAAACAAAGATGCTTCTAATCATTCACAAATTGTTCTTCTCTAATTTGTCACACCCCTCAATCACAACTCTTGAACTTCAGAAACCAAGGACTATCAGTCTTCATACACTGTTGTTAATGCTGCGTAAATGAAAAATAAAGGAAACTATGCTCTTGTTGATGACACTTGTTGATTGATAAATTCTCCCCTTTTAAAAGCTTCTTCTGTGTACATGCAATCAGAAATCAAGAGAGCTGCAATGTTGATTGGACAAGAAGCACCATCTTGGATAAAGAACTGCTGCTTGATTTTGTTCGTCTTGTTTATTTTCATTTACATGCTTGGTCCGTACAACAAGTGATATCCATTTACAGCATGTTAGCATGGGCTGTCACAAAGTTTAAATGCTTATTGTTGCTTTTATTCTTTTGAACCATTTTCAAAGACAGCACAGTTACGAGTTAGAGGTTAAGCAAACATGTAACCCCACTTTTTCTTAATTTCTGCATGGTAGCATTTACTAAGCACCATACACAAAACTGAGGCTGTGAGAATATCATGCGTTAGTGGGCATTTATTAACAGACAAAAGGGGAACAAAAAGGAAGAACAAAGCGGCTACAAAGACATGTTGCTTAACCTGCTACAATAAACCAGATCTGGTGTTGATGGAACTATGGAGGCAGGTTTATGATGACTAGTTAGGTAAGGAAACAATGCAGATGTTTAGCACTCTAGATTATTTAACAGCAGACCATCATGAACATTAGAACTAGGGCTGAACAATATGGATAAAATTTCATATCTCGATATAGATGCCAAATGTCTTGATATCGATACAATATGACTACGAGTTGGGTGAAAACGAAGCGTTGCATTCATAGGCAATCGTAAAAATTAAATTTGTTCTGGCTTTCAGAGCTGTACATGCAGGGTGAGCACGGGAGGTATCTATATCATTTATATAGGTGCTTTTTTGATATTAGTATTTTGAATGTTCATATCTCGATATTGATACGATGACGATATATCTTTCAGCCCTAATTAGAACACACACATGGTTAGTCAACCAATTACATAGCAGCAACTAAATGCATTGAGACATGTAGACATGGCAAATATGACTTGCTGTAGGTTAAATTTTGCATCAAGGTGTGACTTTCAACATGACATAGTTGTTGTGGCTTACCAGAAAATTGTACTGACATTTTTTATTTTCTTCTCTTGGTTGTGCAGGTAATTGTCCTAGAAAGAGAAAATATCCAGTGAGCAGTTCTCAGGGTCAAAATGCCTTGTTGATGCCAGAGGTAAGAGAATAATGGCCAGATTAGTTCAAGATGAAAAGGCAATAGTGGCTTGTTACAACCAAGGCATGCAAAAGACATTTTCTGAACTCCAACATGCTGAATCTTCAAGCAATGAGCTACAGCAGCAAGAAACCACAGCATGTGCCACTCATTTCAGCTAAGAATTGGAAAAACTTAGACTGCAGTTTGCATGGGCTCACCAAAATCAGATAACAAAAGGTTGTAGAAATGCTGCCAGGTCTGATTAGTTTTGATTTCTGTTGCAATAATCAAATAATAGGGTCAGAATTTAGCATGATAAACATTTAAGCAGGAATCCATTCTGCCTTGTATGAATACTGCAGGCTAGTGGGGGTGCCATAATTCTGTTGGGGATATTTCCTTGGCATGCTTTGGACACCTCAGTTTAAACTGTGTGTTGTTTTAATGCCACAGCCTGCCTGAGGATGATTGGATGAGAGCACGATCTTATATAGTGTACATTTTCAGTCTCCAGTCTCTTCAAAATGTCTTAACACTGCAGGTCACATCAACCTATTCACTCCCATGCACTCTCACATTAGCACACTGATGGCTAGGAGTTTCTATGTTAGTTGTCCACTGGTATGAGCAAACACATCCCTTTTACACGCCACAGATGCAGCAATGGTAGCACCGTGGGGTTAGGTGTATTTGGCCAAGGATCAAGGGTGAAGCATACCAGACTAAGCCAGGCAATGGTGCTGAAGTCCACCCTTTATGAGCATAGTTGCCCTTCTTCTGATGGCTACTTTCAACAGCATGCCAAGCCATGTCATAAATGTCATATCATCCCAAAATGCTGCTGTGGTGTGATGCTGTTATATCAATATAAACCATCCCTTGTGATTGTTTTTTGCACCTTGTTGAAACAATGCCATTGAGATTCAATGCAGATCTGAAGGTAAAAGAGGGTCAAACTTGGTACTGGCACTGTACTCTAATGAATGGACCATTGAGTGTATGTGAGCTTAAATGTAGAGCTGTCTGTGGTGCTGAAAGTCAGGAAACTACGATGAACTTTTTTTAAGCACCGGCTCTACTTGTTAATACATTACCTAATGATATTTCTATTATCAATCACCACAAATAAGTTTTTGATTACAGGGATGTGATTTTAATCAAAAGTGAAACTAACAACACATAGACACACATACACAAAACATCAATCATTACAGTGGCAAGGCTCTTTGAAAATTCTGTCTTTTGTTTTTATTATTCCTCACTTGTGTTGTTTTGAGGAGGACGGTGTGTCGCAGGGGAATTCTTTCTTCCTCCATACAAAATGCAATTTCTCCTACTTGTTTACAAAAGTCACCAAAATAAATTATATGAATCTGGGTAAGACAAAATATGACATATTTAAGACCATTTTTCACTTAACGCAGAGTCTTTCCAATAGTAGGGTGCGCCCACAATGGGGCTTATCCTCATGCCAGGGGGTGGTGGGAGGGGCAAGACTTGTATGTGCAGGTTCTGGCCCCCCAAGACTTTGGTTGATTGCCCCATTTGCCAGTCCAGACTCATGGCTCCACTTATTTTGTATCAGATACAATTACTTGGTGTGAGGTTTATTTTCTATGAAAGTGTAAAATATTTTGATCAGAATGAGCTGCTCCTAATGTGATCATTAAAAAAAACTCCTGCTCACTCAGATCGATAAGGCCTAATAAAACGTGGCTCTGCCTGTCAGGCTGTGTGATGACCCTTACAAAATACCTCAACCTCTCCGCAAGTTATTCACCCAGCAGGTCAGGGGCTTCATCTGCAGCATCATCAGTCATTATTTTTGGTTTTGAAAAGTGAGTTTGCGGAAGCTTTGCAGAAGTTTACCTTGCTCTCACTTTACCTCTCCATGATATTAATCCACTGATAATTCACAAGATTATATTCCTTAACAACAGCAATGTTTTCCTTCCATATCAGGAAGGCAGTTCTACTTAAGTCCCCAAAATTTTCTGCATTTTCAATCTTTGTTGTTGTTTGCTACATTCTTTGCAAACTTTAACTTCTAATGGGAAACACCAATTAAAGTAAGGCATGGTGCACCTGCCAGCAGCTAAGTGTCTCCCTGAAAACCAGTAATAATACTTCATTATTATGACATTATATGTATATATATATTATTCAAAATAAAACTACAGAAAATTGAAAATGTTTTGTAAAAAATCAGGCATGGGCCAGGTTGTAGAATATTTATGACACCTTGAGGAGGCTGTTAATAGATGGAGACAGGCTATAGGTGACTCACAGGCCAGAGGTTTGAGGCTCCTCTCTTACAGGGGGTGAACTGGACTTGCAGCCACTTCTTGTAATCACAGAGGTATTGATGTTTCTGTCTGCACATTGCTTTCAATCAAGTTCATGGAAAGTAATTTTTAGAATCACTTAGTTGAAAATTAAATTAGCCTCTCCAAATGTGCAATAATTCCTGTACACACAAAATGATTATTCAGGTATTGAGCAGGGCCAGTCAGCTACAAACATCATTTAACCTTTTTCCTCCCATTTGCACACATTCCAGCCTTTAAATGATGTGTTTTCTCCCTCTTTTCTATCACGATGCTTCCCACTTTCACTCTAATCATTGCCAATAAACTCAATTATGTGTCTCTGTGTTTCTCTGTCTGCTTTAGACAAGGATATCTCGCTGTCTTGCCTTGGCTTTCCTCCTCCTCCTCCTCCTCTTTCCTCCAGCTCTCCTTCTTCTCCTTCGCCTGTCCTCACTCTTCTGCATGACCAGTTCCATGTCAGGTCCTAATTGTGTTTTGATGTTCCTCCAGACCTGCAATTGAGCTCCATTCACGCCAGCCAAAACAGAACAGACATTTGTCAATGCAGAGGCAGATGCGATGAGATTTTCCACTAAGTCTCCATCTAACTTCCCCCTCTTCCTCTTTCAAGTTTACTGCTACAGACCTCCATTTTATATTTTTATGCTGTATTTTTTCTTCTTTTCTCCTGTCCTACTTTTATCAAGACTTGCATATCTATCTGTCTAATCTATCTTTCTGTCTATGGAGATTTCAGAGAGTGCAGTGGAGCACTAACATCAATGTAGAAAGAGACCAAAGACCTCCTCTCCCCTCTGGGACCAATGTCACAAGTAATCACTGTTACTTATACAACACACAGTAACACACACACATGTACACACACTGTTAGACTGTCCTAACACTCAACTAAGCTTGACTCAGGGAGTAAATATTTGCACTGTGCAAGCTCTAGACAGAGGAAGGCTCCTCACCTCAGCACTGTGCCACCAAATCATGAAATATTCAGAGATGGAGAGCGAGTGAGAGAGAGAAAAAAGGATGGAGAGAGAGGTCACACATAGCAGAATAAGATTGGACAGAGGGGAAAGAGTGCATGGCGAGGTGGCTCAGTGCTACAGCAGGAGGAAAAAAAAAAGATCTGAGGGAAAGGAATGGCTGGGTTGTTTGTGGAGAAGAAGTGAAGGGGAAGAAAAAGGGCTGAGGAAGGTGTCGAGGGCCGAGGAGGGAGAGGGAGAATGAAACGCAGAGAGGTTGAAGAGTGTGACAGGACAGAGAGAGAGGCTAAGGAGCAGCAGCAGCAGAGGCAGAGGAGGCTGTGTGGAGGACAAATAAAGATGTCGACTGACAGGCAGACAGAATCAGGAATAATCAGGCGGCACAATGTGCTGTGTCCGACAGCAGAGGAGACATGTGCGGGTAAATGGATTGCAGGAAATGATGCTCTAAAGCTCTTTACGGTCCCAGTCAGTCTGAAGCTGAAGAGTGATAATCCCCGTCCAGGACGTAATGAGGGTTCATTCTTCCACAGGTCATTCTGTCCTGCTATCTTGAAAGTCTTCTGACTTGTAGAGCAGCTCTTTTAACACATCCACTCTGCTCTCTTTGATTCTTGAAAGGGAAGCTTTACTATGACATTTCTTCTTTCTTATGATACTTGTGAGAATGATTGAGTCAACTCCAGTTTGATTTTATTTTGCTGAACCGAAGTGCAGGATCTCTGTAACACTCAGGCACTTGCCAAACGATTATCAAAAGGTTATTTTATTTCACAGAGGGCAACTTTAACAACAGAGAGGCCTGTACCAGCTAAGGAAGTGGCTTTTAATGATCTAGATAACCATGCTCTGGGCCTGATACACAGGAAGATTTTGCAGCTGAAGTGCCTGTTAAACTTGTGCAAAGGAGTCAATATGATGGAGGATATGTCTTACTTACTTTAGTTAATGCATCTTACACTTTATTTTTTTCCTTCTGTGTTAAGCCCTTTTCACGGTGCATTTATGCAAAGGTGTCTTGTTGAAGCAAACACTACTAGCACCTGTGTCCAATTGGACTTGAAGCAGTTTTTTTGCACTTTCTGTTCCCTCTAGTTTAGATTCCTGCTTGTATTGTGCTTACTCTGAGATGTACGTCACTTTGGACAAAAGTGTCTGCTGAATGACATTGTAACCTTTCATATCCAATCATGGCAATAAAGCCTATTACAATTTCATTCCAGAACTTCTCCAGTCTTTTAATGTTCCTGTCCCAGCTGTTATCGGAGCATGTTGTATTAATCAAATGTACAATGGGCATATTTTTTTAAAATGGAAAAACAATGCATTTTAAATCAACATTAAATGTCTTGTTTTTGTTCTCTCTACAATTGAATATTGCTTGAAAAGGATCAAAAAGCCACTGAATTATATTTTTGCTTACAATTACAATGAACCAATTGTCAGAATTGGTATTTGTACTTCATTTGAGGCTCGTTGTGTTATCTGTATTTTTATTGTGTTTTCTGCACTGTTTAATCATTGATGTTTTTTGTTTGCTGCTTTCATCCTGATTGACATTGACTGGTTTATATTTTTAGCACCGCAGAAGCTGAAACATTTCCGTTCCTTCCTTTTTGAATTCTTTGATGGATTGTATTGAAAGCCATCTGTGTCACCTGCAGGATATACTATCGTAATATAATTTATATTGTATTATTATTAAGAGAGACCAAATCTCTCAAAAATCTCTACAACAAAATTAAGCAGACTCTAATCTGCTTCTCAACCTCTCGTGATGTCATTTCTCACATTGCTCCCTCATTTATTTAGCAAGGTCATAAAAAGGTAAAGAAATAAATGAAGACCCATATAAACTCTTTGTTCCCATCTGACTAACATTATTTTGCTTCAGACAATCACAGCCCGATTAAGCTTAAGTAATGAGTGCTGCTGTATACAACATAATTACACTTCAGACTAATTAGTAAGCTATCTGGGAACATTTGTCCTTTTAAATACGTCAGTCTCTGTCATGTTTTTCTGAAGCTACATGCTGTAAATTTAGTCATCAAACAGTGAAACTGACTAATTTCTGCAACACTATATGTGAACAATCCCTTTCAGCTTAACTGAATTCATAAAAAAAGAACGTACTGACTCATAGTAAGGTGGAAAGTATCCTGAAGACCTGGTAATATTTCTGTTTTATTGTGATATCAGCATGACTCTTCATAACTGGTTGGACAAATAGAAAATTGGCTTTAAAAGTCATTAACAGAAAGAAAAGACACATCCATTTTACGTTTATAGAGTTTCTGGGTGTAGGTCTGGTTTAAGATAAACAAGAATGGGATGCTCTTAGGATGCCAATTGTGGCTCATTGTGGCCAAGTCAATCATCTATTAGCTGGAAGGTTGGCTGCTTGGTCTTGGCTCCTTTCTTTGTCGCAGCTTTTAAGATTCCATTATTCTTTTGGCATTATTAACACCTCTGCACTACTTACAATGATACTTTGATACTTTGCACTGATTGTTGCCACTCTGTAGTATACTGTCTCTGTGGTAACTAAATTAGTTGTAATTTTTTCTAAACTTAGAAATGTTACCGCCACCTAGAAAACTAACTTATTCAAGGTGTATTTCTGATTATCTCATAAATATCCTCTCAGCTTTGTTTTTGAGAAATTTGGGCTCACAGTAGAACATGAATGTAATTTTGCTGCAGCACATGCACACAAGGTATCAGATTGACTTGGGCCCCATCCACACGAAGCCATCATCCGTATCATCCATACGAAGATGGCGTTTTGGGGGTCTGTAAACGATCGTTTTTTAAACCAGGTTCCAGGGTGGAAAGATTTTGAAATGCCGTATACGCAGCTCCGTGATTACTGGCTCTCCACAAGTTTTCAGATACGCTTATGTCATAGTTTCATATCTTCATTGACACGCATGCGCCACACACGGCAACAACAATTGCGGCGTACGTGAAGCATATGTGCTGATGAAGCCAGTGACCCTACTATCCCTGTTGCAGCAAAATCTCCTTCTTCTCAATCACCACCGAGTTGAACAAACAATTATCGAGAACACATTACGCCACTTTATGATCACTTTATCACAATTTTTGTTTACAACTTTTGTTGCAATTGCTCATGCCCACTGGTTTTTCGTCTGTTTCCGCTTGTTTCCGTCATATCGTTACAGCAGCCCTAGAGGTCTGGCATGTGTTTTACAGCGTTTTGATGCGTATCAAGTGCATTCATATAGACGCACACATTTTCTGAGATGCCTTCGTCTTTATGACGATCGTTTTGGAAACTGTTAAGCATTTTGTCTTCATGTGGATGGGGCCTTGGTTTTACTTTAGTTATTTTGCATTTACATTAGGGATTGAACGTAGTACAATGTTTCATATCACCCCCAGCAGAGTTCCATGTGACTAAATGTGAGCCAAGAGGCACTGCTGACCTCTGAATGGTCAGAGTATTGACAAAATTAGGTGGGTACCACAGATAGAAAAGCACCATTAGTGCAGAAACAAGTAAATAGACTTAAGCTTATAGAGCTTTTTTCTAGACCCTCTGGGTGCTACCGTATACCACAAGTCACATCGACCCATTCACATTCATTCACCGTCACTTCACTCACTGATGTTTTGAGCTTCTGCATATGTTATCAGCTTAAACCATCCATGATCTTTCATGCCTGTTAAAACAGCACCGACACTGCACTGGGTGCAATTGCAGATGATTGAGAGCCGATATGTGACATGCTGCGCTGGGCCTGAACCCTCGACCCTCTGATTGTCAGAAAAGCAAACTAACAGACTGAGCTACCAATGCCCCAATATTACAGTGCACCTTATTCACCTCCTCCCCTTTTATTATCCTTAAATTCACTTTCATACCTTTCTGCTGATTTGTCTGTTTGTAGTCTTTACCTGATTTCATGTCTGTTTATATCATAACCCTTGCCCATTCTTGATTGCTTGAATGTGACCTCTGAGATGGGTCTTGTGGGGAGGGGGGTAACAGGGTGGCTGCTGATGTGCTGATCAAAACTATGCCTAATGTGTCAGTGTCCTGTGAAATTAGTATATCCAAAAAAAAAGATGAAAAAAATTTTAAAAGGTGCCATATCTATACATTACCACAACTGAAATGAAATAATTGAACAAAATAAACTTTTGTATTGCCAAAAACCAATGTAACTTCAACATGTTTTTTCAGGAAGAGAGGGAATCTGACTTAATGAAAGTCCCTGTTTAAAACACACAAATACTATCAAAAGTCCTGAAGTTTCAGTTGTCACTAACAAACGTGAAGCAATGTCACTTCACCACATTTAAAACATGATTTGAAATAGAGTTAGCCATTGGTCATAGAAGCCTGGGCAGGCCTATGCTGATTCATGAATACTTGCAAATCACCTTGCCCATTAGATGCACAAGCTATTTGTCGTAATTGCTACACGATTTCATCTTATGGGTGTATTATTATAGGCTCCAGATGTTTTTATCAGTGTATTTATTCAGCTCTTTATCTACTCTGCACACTTGACACTTTTCAGAAAAAAATGCGCATTTCCACTTTTTCTTTCCTCTTATTCTTGTCCACAGTCTGTGCTGCCTGTCATTCAACATCTAGGCCTGCTAATTTGCAAATATATTGTGACAGAAATCCATTCGTGCCATAACAGGAAAAGACTAAAACAATTTATTGTCTCTGTTCTTATAGTTTTTAGACACAAAGCCTTGAAATGTGGTGACCTATAACAGCAGGCTGTTTAAAACTCAGCACAAAAAGTACAGCAGCATCATTCACTCACAGTGGTTAGTCCTGACATGATGCTACTGCTGTGCATCACCCCTGTTAACCTTCCTCCTCAATGCACCCTCAGCAGGGGTCGCAGACATCTTTCTGCTTGACTGCAGAAGCCTTTTAAAATCACCTCTACATCTAACAATGGTCTATACACAACCTTTACATTCAAAATCAACTGCCTAACATTGTTAAATGTAGTATAACAGATTTCTTACCTTAAACCTTTTAGTACTGGTAGATTTAAAGAATAATGCTGAAAATACAGAGATCTTTTCTCTCTCTCTGCATGAGCTAAATGGGTTGAAATGTCTGTTATTATCAAAAGCCACATGCCTAAAATCTTTAAAACAGCATACAGAAGAGCTTACTACCAAAAGAAAGACCACATTCATTACAAAAATAGCTTTTTTTTATAACTAATTTATTGTCTCAAAATTCTTATACTTAAAACATAGGGACTGCGTACAGACATGCCTGAGCACAGATATACCTTTGCATTCACAACAGAGATCTTAAAGAGAAGTTCAACTCAGCTATGTCATATTTTCCAGGTGTTTGTCTGTTTGTCACCTTTGGGAGTCACACAAGCATGCAAAGTGGCATTGAGCCTCTGTTATGTACTCACTACTTATTTATTAGTCTCTTACATTCACCTGTCTGTACACTTGTATGAAATCTGGTTCTTCTGGTCAAGATAATGCTTAAATATGTGTTGTCCAACTATGTTTAACATTTCTTGTAGAGATTCAACCTTCAGCTTAATTAACTCTGGGTTTATTCACATTTATTTCCTTAAATTCCTGCTTATTTTATTAATTTCCCACTGGTTCCCATTCAAAAGTTTCCAACTTTGAAAATTTCTGGAACTTTGTAACCCTAATTACATTTAAAATAATATATTGTCACCATTTTATTAAATATGCATAAATATAACATTGACAACCTCAGAGCAAACTAAGCTTCATGCACCTCGGTCCCCAGGTTGGAATCTGACTGCATGGTAAATATCTCAGCGCTTTAGAGGAGACATACTGGTATCTCTTTTCTCACCTTTTATCACAGGCTTCAGTGGGCTGTATGACAAATCTGCTTTGTGCCTCAGTCAAAGTGTGATGTTGACCAGTGGAAGTTTCTGATTTACTATGATACACCTGCAAACACCTTTAACAGAACACTGTGTTTTGGTGACTTTTTTGTCCCTCTGAATGCAGATTGGCTCCATCTAAGCCCACCTCTCTATTCCCGTTTGCTGACATGGGTAAAGCTCTGGGCTTTAATGGCTGTGAGTGAAAATGTATCGGGAAATAGCTCTTTAGGAATGAATTTTATAATGACTTACTGTGGTGTCAAAAGGAAACTTTATATATGGACAATTAGATGGATTTTTTTCAGATGTGGACAGACTACAAAGAACAGAGGACAGACTACAAATGGTAAATGGACTTGAGCTTATATAGCGCTTTTCTAGTTTTTGACTACTCAAAGCTGCTTTACACCACAGGTCACACTTACCCATTCATACCCATTCACACCCATTTGCACTCACATTCAGTCACTGATGGTTCTGTGTTTCTATGTTAGTTTTTCCATCAGTATCTCTAACACATTCACGCCCTTTCATGCCCATTTACACGCCACTGACGCAGCAGTGGGAGCAACTTGGGGTTAAGTGTCTTGCCCAAGGACACATCGCCATGTGTCACCCGGAGCTGGGCTTGAACCTGCAACCTCCCGATCACTGACCAAGCGCACTATCCAACTGCGCCACTGACGCCCCGACTACAAACTACAAACAACAGAGGACTGGGTTGGAGACAGACTACAAACAAGAGAGAACTGGGTTAGCTTATATGACACATTTGTTTTTAGATAGATGTATATTTTGCATGTATCAATATACATGCAAAATAAAAGATAAATTCCATCAAACATAGCAGAATTTGACATGGAAATAAAACTTTCAACAAAACCATTTAATGCCACTGTCCTTGGTGCTGAAATATCCATACTATAGTGCTGAGTGGGACTAGATTTGTGGGGAGCTGAATCTTGTTAAAGACATGTTAAAAAACATTTTGGGGAAAAAATTATGTTTACCAACTACTTGGAAAAAATCATAGCAATGATCAAAGATGTGCCCTGTTTATGGAAGTACTTTAAAGTAATAAGGACCTCAGTAAAAGAAAACACAATGAAAATGTTGCAGCTCAAACATATAAGAAAGTCCTGTTAAGCAGATTTATTGGTAAATCACTGAGCACAAGCAAAGCCCCCTAATTTTTGTTTTAGCATAAGCAATTTTACCCACACAAAGTCATAAACAGCAAACTGTAATCATCATTTCTTGTCAGGGGCCACATGCTAATGTTACTGACCCCTGACCTGCCTCAGCGCTGCAACACCATTGTCAAGACCTCAAGCAATTACAGAGCTGTCACTCAAACTGACAATGAGTGACTGATGTCACCCATCATTTCAATCAGCACCTTTATTCTTCCACAGCAAAGCAGGGGACTGCTGAGCCCAGAGGGGTCATTATACCTCCTCACTGGCTGACGCTCCCTGTGGACTCACATTAACAGTCCGCTCCTTTATTGTGTCACAGATTAAAGCTAACGGGCCATCAGCCAGGACAGGCAGGAGTGTTTGAAGAGTGTGATGAAACTGTTTGTGGCAAGACGTGCTTAGTGCTGAGGCAGATGGAGTCATTTGCATCATTCAGTGTAAGATATTATTCTTTGTGCCCCAAGACAACAACACAAGATACAACCAGAACCCCTGACTGGTGGTTATATACCTCTGAAGGCGCTCAAGTGCCACAGAGTGAGTTAAGAAGAAGGGCTGGGTTGGTGTTTGTGGCAGTGTCATAGGTAGGACTTTTGTGTCTTTAATGCTGTTGGTGCCTGTGTGACAACTTTGCATTACAGCGCTCGTTATAACAAATTAATGTAGAAGCTATTGACCTTGGTATACAAGCAATGGATGATTATGGATCCATTGACCTTGGTGCTTTACCTTTCACATATAACCCTCAAATAAATTAACAAAGCTTGTGGCCCTTAACTCCAAAATGCCTACCAATTCACCCTCAAGTTAAAGCACTGGTTTGTGTGAAAATGACAAAAAAAACCCTCTATATTTCCTTTAAGATTGTGCTCTCAAACTTTCATTATGCAGTCAGTTTTTTCTTGTGCCAGAATTGTCAGTGAGCAAAGTCTGAAGAAAATCTCTCAGAATATTGTAGAGATATGTTTGAAGGAAGGGATAGATATTAGTAGATATTTCCCAAAGCATGTTGCATTTCTAAGCAATATGATGACCATAAGGATTAATGATCTTGACCTTTTTTCACGTAGAACTCCAGAATCAAATTCATTCATGTTCAAGTCAGAGTGAATCTTTGGACCAAGGTTTGGAAAAAAAAATGATATCATGTCTACAGGTAAGAAGTGATCATGAGACCCAATGGTTTGCTCTTTAAGTTCATCCATAAATCATAGTGAACATCATTCAGTTTAACTCTGAGGAAAATTCCTTTTGAGCTTTCTTGAAAAATCATTTTAACAATCATGGGATAAACTTGTGATCTTGATATTTGACCTATGACCACCAAAACTAAGTCATCTCATCCTTCCTCATCCTTTAATCAAGAAAGCGTGTTTTTAACTCTAATATTCAAAAACAGTGGGCAAACTTGAGCTAAAATTACCCTCATTCAGAGTCAGATTAAACAATTAATCCCTTAGTTCATGCATACATTATAACAAATTTGTCTTAAATCTTCATTCTTAGATTATTGTTCTCAAAAGTTCCGAGGTTAGAGTAACCTTCACCTTGTATACTTGTTACCCTTAGAGTGGAATTATGGCAAATTTTTAAGAAAACTCTCCCTGATGATTGTTGATAGATCATATCACAGGAAGAAAAACAGTAAGATTCAGTGAACTTGACATATGACTCATAATATGCAACAAGAACATCATTAAGTATAAGTGGAAATTCAAGGAAAATCCCTTTAAGTGTTCTCAAGATATTGTGTTCACATGTAAGGGTGGACCATGAGGCCAAATGACTGACCTATGACCTTCTGGATCTAATATCTAATGGACATTTTATAGAGTTAAAAAAGATCCCCCAACATTTTCTTTAGACAGGAATGTGGAAGAGTGAATTTTCCCTGTTAGACAAAATGTCTGTTACAACCCTCACACCATTCCATACTGTCCCCTAAGAAAGGAATTAAAAAATGGTTTGACTCATTGTTAATTTTTTTAAAGGACATCATTTGAATGTCAGCACATGTTGCTCCAAAACCTGCATGTATCTTTCATATTATTGCACAAGTGACCTATGCCATGGGCACTAGCACACCCCTGACTGTAAAAATGAAGGTCATTCAGTGTTGTTTTTTGGCTTTACCGCTTACAAGCAGAGATTTTTCCAGATTCTTTGAATCTTTTGATGATTTTATGAACTGTAGAAGATTAAATACCTAAATTCCTTGTAATTGAGAAATGTTGAGCAAACTGTTGCACTATTTGCTCATGCAGTTGTTCTTAAAGTGGTGAACCTCACCCATGCTTGCTTGTGAAAAACTTTAGTGGATGCTTCTTTTATACCCAATCATAGGGGTGGGCGATATGGCAAAAATATCATATCATGATTTTTTAAAAATAAAATCACGATCACGATTTTATCTAGACTAATTTGCATGTTTGACCATTATTTCCCTATGTTTAACATATAAAACATGTAAAACCCTAAAAGGAAAAAAAGGACAATTAAAGCCAAAGAAACTTTCTGAACAGGTTTTAATTTAAATAGTGCAGTTTTTATAAAATGGGCCATAAATGTAAACGTAAAAGGTAATGAACAACAATATCAACCTTATCTCTTAAAGTGCGACAATTTAAAACAAATGTTATCTAACTGCAATGTCTATAACCTGAGTGAATAATGCAGCTGCTTTAGAACAGATTTTTGTTCAGATATCTTCAAGCTTTTATCTCCTTTTCTCTTTCCACCATGGCTTCACGCTACATAACCAAACAGAAGTTACCACCATGCACTGCGCTTAATTTGCAACAATTGGCTAGTCAGGTGCGCGTCAAAGTCTGTGCCCACACAGATGATCTGACGATCTTTCTGCTTTATGGCGATATTAAATCGTTATAATCCTTAATGATTTAATATCGTCATATCCCACACCCCTACCCAATCATAACACTTTAATTAACCTGTTCACATGTGGAATTTTCCAAACAGATGTCTTTTAAACATTCCCCAACTTCCCCAGTCTTGTGTTGCCCATTTCAGATTTTTGAAGCTTGTTGCAGACATCAAAAATTAAAATAAGTGACTATTTGCTAAAAAAAGAAGAACAAAATTAAATGCATCAGTTCAAACATTACCCATCTTGTCTTTGTATTGTGTTCAACTGAATGTTGAAAATGATTTGCAAATAATTGGCATCCTATTTTCATTTATGTTTTACACAGTGTCCAAACTTAATCAGAATTTGGATTTGTAATTTAATCCCCCAATGGGACAGAGAACAGCATCATACAAACCTGAAGAGAACTTTCAAAGGAAAATTCTGAGTTTTGTTAACCTCTTCCCTTTGCCCCCTTCCTAAAAAGAGAAGAACAAAGGGCAGTGATTGACAGGAACATTTAAATGAATCCATATGTGGACACCTCTCACCCAGCGAGCCCCATATCAATTTAAACCCGATTTGTCTGCCTGCTTTCCTCCCCTGACACCATAAATAGAAGCTGCCCCAGACACATTACTATTCCTACAACATAATCCAATGCAGGTAGAGCCTACATCACATCACAGCACAGGAGTGATACACGAGTTTAATAATAGCCTCATATTTCCTCCCAACTCCCCTGCGTCCCCCTCTCAGGAATCAATAGCGTCTGATGAGCCGCGCTTTACAAGACGTCGAGTAAGACACGAGGTGAAATCTAACAAAAGAGCAACTTAGACGCACGCATGGACAGGGCTGTAAAAAAAATCACTGGTAGAGGTATGAAAATGAGATCCTCTGAATGCGCCAGAGCATCCCTCCTATCCTGAGAGAGAGAGGGAGAGAGAGGGGGAGAGGGAGAGAGATGCACGCAGTGATACTGAGTGTCACAGAGAGGGATGCTCAGGCTGGAAGTGTTTTGGGAAGTCCGGGATTTTCCTTTTTCTCTCATCCTTCGTTTTTGGAATAAAAACGTCGGACAGACTCTCAGCCTGACCACGTACCCCGAAAGTTCGCTTTTGGACACTTTTTTTTCTGGATCACTGTTTCAAAGCTTTGCGGACAACTGTTCCTCCTTGTATTCAAAGAAGTCGCCGGGTTTTTGCGTAATGGCAGCTTGTTTATTTCGCCTGTCCTCCTGTCTCCACATGGAGGGATCTTAGATGCTCAGTTGAAGAAAACAGCTCAATAAGACAAACAAGAGAATGACCTTCTGAAGCGTTAATGCTGGGACAAATTCTTTTCATGAACCACCCTGACCTGTTCATCTCCTGGATCTATTTTGGAGTCTGTGCTGCGTTTTAGTTCAGAGCGCACTCGCGTCTGACTCAACCATGCGCTCCTTGGGGAAATACTGTGTGTTTTTGCTCTTACTTGAAAGTATCCACTCGGACCCCGGGACCACAAACCAAGGTGCGTATGAGGGCAGTCACGTTGCGCTTGACAGCAGACTAAGGGGAGCTGATTTTACTCAAGTAACCCGTGCGTGAAATCGCGACGACCTTTCGGGTGGATGCACCAAATTTGACTATTCTGAAGCCCCCCACCCCCTCCCGACACTCATTAGTGCGATAATGTTTGGTCTCGTGCCTTTTATTGCACACGGTCCAACTACTTTATGACAAGACAAAACACATGACAGGTCGAGCACGTCTGGTTTTACGTCTGTATTTGTGATGTTTTAGCACTGAGATTTCAGCACTTCATGACTTATACCAGGACAATAGATTCACATCGGCATAATATGCATATTTGCTTTGCTATCACAGCCAGAATTTGATTGCTAAAAACACATAAAAACTTTGATTAACAGTCTATAAATCTCAAAAGTGTCAGTGTGCTGGTTAAGTCAGTAAATGTCAGTCTTGGTTTCAGAATTTTTGATGTTTATAATTGTACATTTCAGTTCTTGATTAATCCAACATACATGGTAATATGCAAATGTAGGGTTACCTCAAGAAGCCACTGGACTTCTTAGTGTATTTGGAAATTGTCCATTTTTTCAGTTGCTTTATCTTACAACACTTACAACACATACTCTCAAAGTCTGAGCATAATAGTCTTATTTACACATCAGTTACCTTCCACACTATTCATGTCTTGAAATAGATATGTTTTACGTAGAGAATAAAGAAGAACTTTACTTAAAAAACCACATCGTAATGATGTCAGTAGTTGTTGGATTGTTTATACCAAAAGATGAAGTCAAGAGTGAAGTTCTTGGTACTGTATTCTAAAAACTTTGCCATATGTATTAATTAATATTTAATTTCTTTCATTAGTTTATGGTTTATGTTTTTGTTTGTTTGGTTGTTTGGTTGGTTTTATAACAAAATAAATAAGTGTTACGAGGGCTACCCAGTAATCAATCTATCTATCTATCTATCTATCTATCTATCTATCTATCTATCTATCTATCTATCGCAGTGATCCGTAGGTCCTGGAGAAAAATGGTTTCATGAGCAGGTCCTTGAAGGTCAATGCCACAGAAACATTCTTGAGCATCTAATTAATAAAGAAAAATATTAATAAATCCCAGACAGGCATATAGAACTGTTTGTGAAACTGACCTCCTGACTTTAAAATTGCTTTTAGACAATAAAAGTGACAAAGATTAATAAGAAGTTAATTGGTTAGGTCTATTTTAATATATATTAAAAGGCACGTTTTCCAATGCAGTTCTTTAATGAAATGAACTCCTGTCATCACTTGCCCACAGATTAGCAGCTTTGTTTTGATTTCCTTTTTTCCATTTTGTAAAATGATTTGATTCAAGCCTCAAATGAAGCCCAGCCTGGACAATTAGATGGTTTACTGAAGTGTTTTCTCAGCCCAGACTTGTGTCATAACGTGTTGTGTTGTTTTTTTTTTTGTTGTTGTTGTTTATTTCCACCATCACCTTACGTTACTTGTCCTGATCATTCTGTGCTTCTCAAAGTGTTGGCTAATTTTAATTCAGTGATTATCCATGCCTTGCTAACATGAGCATATAACTTTGTGTATTGCTGTCATTTGCTCTGGGTGGGCACTGAAATCACCAGTCAGTTAGTTAATACATTTGGTTAAAATGTGACCAAAATTCCCAGTAACGCAAAATATTGTTTTTTCTTGAGAACCCAAGGGAAGTAACTTGTTTAAATATGGGTTAATTGTGAATTAATAATCATCACCTGAAGAATAGGCCATAATTAAAAAGGGAGGGTTGAAAATCACTTTCTCGAGATGGTGAAATTCAATTGATGTGCCGGTCATTCAGAACCTCTGATATCGTTTATTGAAACAATTGCCATGGATTAATCATAAGTTCTGTAAAAATTGTTTGGTTGCTATATAATGTATCTCTTATTTACTTTTAGAAACCTAAGAAGTTTCATACACACAATTTTTGGGGTTATTATCTTGAAAAGATATGTGTTCTTGACATAAGGTATTGAGAGCATCAGCAAAGCTTTTGTTTGGTTCCTGCCCAGTCAAATGCAATCATAGACTCATGAATCTGTGACTTCGAGACTGAAAACACTCTTTAAATACAAATAAGCATCATAAAGCGCAAAATCATACAAACAAGTCCTCTTCATGCTGCTAAACCTGCTGTTCATTCAGGAGCTTCATACATCTCCTAAATTATAGAGGAGTCTCTGACATTATATTTCAGCTCCAAAATGTAAGAGCACTGAAATGTTGCCACAGCCATAGGGACCACATATTGTTATAGTAAATGTCAGCCTCAGGCATTCTCTGTCAGCCATAGAGATGCTTCTCAGCCACCTATTTCTGTCTCTGTCCTATGAGTGCATACATTCATGGATAAAAATGTATCATGATTTTTGGCCATATGGTCCCAAAAGGATTCCTCACAGACTCCATACCTGCTGTAAGAAACCAGTGAATTTTAATAAAGCTGCCTGTGGCAGACACTAAATGTACCAGAATAATTTCCCACTTCTCAAAATTAATTTCCAGTCACTTGGGCAGAGTGTGGAGTCAAATATGTATGAGAAACAGCAGGTGTAATAATGTTATCTCCTCTCACTTGTAGCCATAAGTCACATGGGTAAATAGATGCCATAATGTAATCGCTTCTTGACATCGTCCACTTTGCACATTTGCAGAGGTCACTTTAGTATTCCTTCCTGAATGTTTAATGGTCAGGATACACATTTTCAAAGACCGCTGGAGCCCTTTCACTAGCCAAATGTCAAAGCCTCCTTCACTTCATTTTTTTCTCTGTATTATGTGTGTGTGTGTGTGTGTGTGTGTGTGTGTGTGTTTTCAGTCCTCCCCACAGGATGCTTGTCTGCCTGTGGAGGTGACAGGCCTGGAGAGGGGAGAGATGCATTCATGGGAAACTCTCAGAGAAGTAACTCTATAGATGTTAAATAAATACTGATAGCAGGGTAGTAAATATGGTCACTGGTTGTAATTCATCTCATTGACTTTTCCAATGCATGTTAATCAATTTAGTCCAAGTTTAGAGATTAATAATTAAGAGTGGGGAAAGTTGTCGGAAGGGCTCTCTGATTGTCCAATCATTGTTGGTGGGGTTAAGAGTCGTACGCCGAAAATGTCAATTACCATATTCATCCATCTTTCTAACGTAGACAGGGGGATGCCCATTTCATTAAAAAGCCAGTTAAAGTGAAGTTCAAATACTTTTCCTCATGAGACGACAAGAATAACTGACAGACTGTACCATCTGAAAAACACAACAACGCCAGTTTTACTTACAGAGATGTGCAGATGTCATTTTTGGGCCCACATGTGTTTACTGGTATGCCATTTTGTAGGTGTACTGTGACTAGAAAATTGTTTTTCACATCAAATGGACAGAGCTGCAGGATGCTGGTCCTTCAGAGTTGGTTGCCCATGCACGTATAATGTATGAAGACTCTTGATTTGCATAGGCGGCCCAGTCTTGATTCCCACCTGAGGCCCATTAGCCCATGTCTTCACTTCCTCTCTTCCCCTTTTTGAATCATCCACAGTCTCACCACCATCAATAAAGGACAAAAATGCCAAAATAAGTTCTGTATTGTACAAATCATGTTTGAATATGGAGAATATTATTCTAAACTGACACGCCAGATAAACAGTTCAGAATACATTTTACAGAATATATTTCACATGTTAGTTTGGGAAACAGCCCATAGAAAGTGTTTGGCAATGGACAGAACCTTTCCAAAGCATATCCAGCAGGTCTTTGGAGTGTCATTTTTATAAATCACATTTGTTGCGGGCCAATCAGATGTTGCAGAAGGGGGTGCCACTGTAACAAAAGCCAATTCATAAAACAAACCCTCACCAAAACATGTCAGGATCAGAGAGAAAATAGCCTTTCTATTGAGAAATCTGTTATTTTTTATCTTTAAAAAATGTGCAAGATGGATCTGCCTGATTGAAGACAATGAATCAGGTAGATCCAGCTGCACTGCAAGATTAGATTGGTTAAATGTAGCATAGAAGCTAGAAACAGAGCAACAGCCTGCTCCTGCACCACTAAAGGGTTTCCTGCCTCTATATATACATGAGATCTTAAAACGTCTTGTTTCTTCTGGAAGCTATCTAAAGGTTGCTACTTATAAAGGTGTGGCAAAGAAACGTTTGGCCACCTTATCATCACTTTGACGACTGAGGAGTGAGAAACAGTGATCAATGATCAATAAAAGGATGTTCTACTTTACTGTATTATGAAGGTCTTTTGAGAATTACAGTTTAGTAGAGTTACGTGTGAAGTTTTCATATTGACAAAAAGAAGTCAAGTTGACTTTAGTGTTTGGCATCAAACTGCTAATGTCCTTGAGGTCCAAAAAACTGTGTTTAATGTCTTCCCTCCTCCTCAACCCTTATGCAAATCGCTCACTATTTTAAAGCTGGCAGTGTGTACATCCATGTTAACAAGCCTGCAGTTTGTTTTTTTCATTGACTTTGTAAGTACATTGCTGCAGAGAGAAACAGCTCCATAGCACCACTAGAGGTCAAAAACTCCACAGGGAACCTTGGAGATGAAACAGTTTTTAACATAGCACCTGCAGTCTCAACCTTGTAAAAGCACAAACTCACACACAGATACACACAAAAGTTATCTGCTGTTTTGGAGGAGACAGATATGCCGTCCTCAACGGTAGAATGTATTTATTGAAAATTAGACATCAGGGATCTAGCTCGATTTTATAGGATCGAACTGGTCCCTGAATTTTTTTGTCGAAACTTTGTATGGCTGGGCACGCATGGGAAACTATAGAAAACCTCACTGTATAAAAATGCATAGAAATTAAAAACAAATAAGAATCACAGCTGGGAGCAATTAATCTCATTAAGTTTTCAAGTATGTTAATTACTTACTGTACGTCTTCAAAGATGAGGAATAGTAATGAGCTATTTTTCATGAGGATATCTGTCAGATATTTGCTGAATTAAATGTAACGGATCCTATTCTATTCATCATATTAGATACTTTTGCATAAATAGTAATACAAAGTTGAATACTTAAAGATAAAGCTGATGGGATCTCCTGTTTATAAAGCATCCGCTATAGCAAAGTTCTGATTTTTTTTCCGGATTAATTTACCAATGTTGCCAAAATGGTATGGCTAACTGACCTCACCAGATAGCCACCGGAGCTAACATTAGCTTCTTTAAAAAAAATCTGATGTATGTAAGGGTCCCCTCTTTAACCTAAACACAAAGGTGGGTGTTGTGGGAGTTTGTCAGGGTGTTGTGAACCGAAATCAAAAGTTTTTAGCTGAATGGCTGAACTTTTTTTTTTTGTGGAGTGGTAAGTAAGGTATTAACTCGAATAACTTTATCTCAGTAACTTTTTGTGTCATTTTTTAGCCATTACCATTTTTTCTTCAGAAATCTCTTCAGGTGATGTACACAGTTTAATTTAGGACATCTAGGTACAGAGATCTGGACCAATACCTAAAACTAAGATTAAAGTTCAATACTCAAGTCAGCACCTAATAGCTCAGAAAAAGAATTGTTAGTCTGTATACATGTTTGGTATTCTAGTTGTTTATTTAGTCAAAACTGTGTTTATGCTCAAATATGGTTAAGAGTCTTTAAGATGTATTTTCACCAATATATTTACTATCAAGGGATGCACAGTGTTGCAGCAGATAGTACACCTGCCTCACAGCAAGAATGTTGCTGGCTTGATCCCTGTGTGTGTGTGGAGTTTGCATGTTCTCCCCGTGCATGTGTGGGTTCCCTATGGGTACTCCAGTTTTCTCCCACAGACCAAAAATATGCTCATTAGGTTAACTGGTGACTCCAAGTTGCCCTAGGTATGAGTGCGTGTATGTGTGTGAATGGTTGTCTGTCTCTGTATGTGGCCTTGTGATTGGCTGTCAACCAGCCCAGGATGTAACCTACCTCTCACCCAATGTCTGCTGGGATAGGCTCCAATCCCTCGTAACCCCACATGAGATTAGTGGCATAGGAAATTTGTGTTAGTATTTGTGTTAGTATTTTGTCGAGTCAAATGCTATCATATGCTGCACTTTTATACTGACACAATGACCCCTCAACCTCCAGCTATTTTGTCACATGACACAGCAAAGAGAAGGCCTGTTAAAAATATTCAGTACTAATAGTACATTTTTAACAGAGTGCTTTTTATATTTGTTTGAGTAGATTCATAGAGTGCCACTTCTACTTCAATATCATTTTATCAAAGTAACTGAACTTTTACTTGAGTACAATATTTGTATACTACACCCCTGATATTCATTTGTCATAAAAAAGGATATACATTGACTTCTTAAAATGAGCACAAACAGAAAGCACATACTGGAGACATGAGTCAGTGTGAAGAAATAATGTAAACACTTTAATCTAAAAAGGGAAGATTTCAAGAAAATATCTCCTGACCCTTACACTGCCACATAAGCCATGTTGTTTCTCACAAATTCATCTAAATTTTGCCGAAGACTCAAGACTCATAAGACCAGGCAACAGTTTTTTTACCTTTAATGGCCTGTGCAAATTAGTCGCGTTTTCCTGTTCGTGTTCTTCAGCCAGGAATGGCACCTTGTGTGGTCCTCTGCTTCCCATCACACCTGAAATGGGAATGGTGTTTTGCATACCTTGATTGTTACTAATGATTATTTGTGTCAATGTTGCCTTCAATCACCTCAGTCACTCTTGCCATTCTCCTCTGACCACAAATCTCAACATGGCATTCTTATGCAGAGACCTGCTCATTAAACATTTTCTCTTTGTTTGACCTTTATCTGTAAACCCTTAAAGCTGGGGTTGGCGATTTGATTTAGATACACTTTTTGTAATACTGGTTAAAATGGTCTTTATGACCCGATGGTAATCAACTCATAATGTGTTCTTAAAACAGAGCGAAAAATATCCGCTATCTACAGCAGGAGTAAAACAGGGAAAAACACCAACCAATAATCTTGCCTGGACACCTGTTTTTACACCAATCAAATCCTGTCGCCATTCTGCCCGCCTACTGCACATTCATTTTACCGGCGTGCACAGACTCGGTGCGCATAGCTGAGCTCATACGTATCAGAGTCCGCCGGAGAATGCTTACCTTTTAAGTTTTGTCTTTGAAAATAAGGGAAGCCCGCCGTGAGCCGTCCCACAACCCCAAGGCAGAGCCCTGAGGAGATGCTACTTTCAAATTCATGCTAGTTTTCCAAAATCGCCAACCCCAGCTTTAACACTCGGTCTACCAGAATTCTGACACTACTAGAACTACCATGGCAGTCGTTTTGACTGCTCAGAGATTTTTTTGAAATAATTTGGATAATTAATAAAAATTTCAAATAATTATTTGATGAAAAGGGTTAAAAATGCACCAGGACACTAAATAAAAATTAAAATGAATGAGATTTTCATTATTTTAATGGACACCAACATGACTTCTGAACTTACACATGCAGACTTGGACTGAATTCCTTTTCAGGTCATTATTTTGAAGGCCACGTGTGGCACCTTTGCAGGCCACCAGTGGGTCCTGGACCACAGATTGTTAACCACTGGTCTATATATAGACTAAGAAGCTCTCAACAACACATAAAACTAATACAAGCTTACATTACAGTATGAGAATAAGGATTCTACTGTAGACTTCATACCTTGAAAATTTGCATATGAGATGTCAGCAAATGTATAATTTGATGTTTCCAGTCATCTTTTTTTTTTCTGAGTCACTCCCTGAGCTAGATGAACCTTCTTCCAAGCACCAAGAGACATTACTCTCTGAACCTGCTCTGGTTTTTCCTTGTCAAGGCTGTGAATCAAGAGTAAAGCCTCCTTATATGTAATTCGCCTTATCACTTTTGCCTTTCTTGTTAGCTAGATTTTAGCATCACTATAAATTTTTCAGAAGGAAAACCACCCAGTAGCTTCAAAGAGTATAAAAAACAAACAAACAATCAATAGAGCAGGAGAAAGAGCTGATAAATGTAACAAGTGAAAAACCGTACCCCTTGTAAATTGCATGCAGTCAAATTGACTGCCAATGGTAGTTCGAGGTAGTAATGCCCACAACTCTTTTGTGTTTTTGAATTTTAATGATGGAACAATTTCAGAAGAAAATATACCCACATTTAGGAAAAGTCAGGGTCCTATGGGTATGTAGATATTAAACAATCAAAGTTATGACGTTGCAAATTTTGAAAGCAGTCAAAATGACTGCCTTGGTAGTTCTAGTGTTAAGATGACTGTTCCCAGTAGTTTATCAGTTTCTGGAATATTCACAGCAGCCATGCCAAATTCTAAATCTCTAAGATCCCCTTTATTCCCTCTTTTGATGAGTGGGTGAACTTCAGCTGGTCTTATCACATGCCTAAATGCAGTCATGTGATAGGCTTATGTGCCAATTATTAATTTACGCTGAAAAGCCATTGAACATGTGTGCCCAATAAAGTGGCCAGTGAATGTACATGGCATTTCCTCACTCTTTGTCACAATCTGAAATATATCAATATATCTTATAAACGTATTGTTTTTCCCACCCCTTTTCTGTGCTTATTTGTTGTGCTGTAACGTTAACAGGAAGAAAAGACAGCCACCTAAACAAACAGTTTCCCATGAAAGAAAGTCATGTCAGATCTGTTGTGTTTCAGATCTGTTGTTTTTCAGTTAAATTCAGTCAATTGCAGATCAGAGCTTCTCTAGTAAATATTTAACTAAAAAGAGCTTAAAAATTTGAAACCACTAGGTCCTTCATTCTCACAATTGATTGACAGTTAGTGCCGACTGAGATTCACCACTTAAGGTGGATGCTTTGTGAGAGAAACTGCGGTTTGTCTCTGCAAAGTAGATCATTTGTGCACACCTTCTTTCCACCAGAGGGATAAATTTTGCTGTTGGAGAGAGTTTAGAAAGGACAGTTGCAGATTATTATGCTTGCAGACACAATACCTAGATGAGAGTAATGTGATTTGTCCTCCTGATAAATACTCCTCTGTATGTGTGTGCACTGTGTTAATGTGTGTGTGTTTTGAATGAGAAAACGGGTGTATCAAATTCGGCACAGTGGTCTGGGGTCATTTATTATTTCCTTGCTGCAAAGATAGTTGCTGGAATCTTAATTTCTCCATGACTACATTACTGTGTTTGCATGTAGAGGTGTGCTTGTGTGCAGTTGTGTTAGTGTGGAGTCACATAGAGGGTGCAGATAGTGGGAACTTTTGTCTACTGTTAAACATTTTATTGAAGATTGCCCCTGATCATGAAAGATGTTTTTCTAATTTAGTTAAAATCAATATCTCTCTGTCTCCTGTCTCTGTTGGTCCCTCGCCCTCCCTCTCTCCACGTCCTCCTTTTGAACAGAAGCAAGGCCAGCTTATTATAATTCAGCCCTTAATTACCAGCAGGGGATCAAGGCTAAATGAAGTCTGTGTAAATACTGAAGTGCTTCATTTAGTCTTGCCAAAGTGTATCTTCCCTGGTTATCTCACTTCTTCTTAACACAGGAGCAACCCCATTAAATTAGTCCAAATTCAGCAAAGTTTGCGGTACACTGGAGTGGCAGGTCATCTGGAGATGTGACTTTGTGGTCCGTAATGTCGACCACTGAAGTGGGTCGCACTTTATTGATAGAGATTGTAATTAACTGGCGGTGTGGAGACAAAGGAAATTGCACATTTGTCATATCAAATTTGGCCTAAAGGGCTTAGTAGGAGCCAGATAATGGCTCTTTTCATGCCTGAGCCGTGACCGGAGTGCAGACTGCTCAACATGGAGACACTTGTATGTACACGATGCGTGCATGGGTGCTGAAAAAGAATGAAATATTGCTTACATGCCCACACTAAATAGATGTCAATGCAGGGGACAGTTTAAAACATGAGGTCAATGCTCCTCCTTTTGCCAATAAGAGAAAATGTCCCGCAGCCCATAGGTATAACTCGTGCCTCTTCCATAGTTGTCAAAGTGAGTGCCCAAGTTGACATGGAATCTTGTTTATTTACCCCCATTTCTCCTTTTTGTCATCCCTGTTTTCCAATGCAGATTAATCCAACTTTGTTTACTTGACAGCTCTCTGATGGCTCACATATTGTAGTTAACACATAGTTTCATGATGAAGTACCCCTCATTATCTGATTCACTAACCCTGAATATTTACCCCTATGAAGTGGAATTATGGTGATATCAACAGTACTTTGACAGTTATGGAACGAACAAAATTGTTCACTAATGGCAGTTATTCAAACCATCACCGAAATGTACTTATTTTAAGCTGGACCATTACTGACATCTGAAAATTTCAGCCAAATCCATCCTTTCCATCCTGTCAGTTTTGCTTAATCTTGCAAACAGACACATAAGAAAACAGACAAACACAGGCAAGAACAATCTCAGTGGTGGAGGTAATAAAACACATTTAAAGTAACCTAAGGTTATGTGTCAAAAAATACAATAAAACACAGAAATAGACAATTCAAACGCAACAGTGGGAAGTAGACAATTCTAAATTACATAGAAATGAAAAGTTGAAATATAAAAACCAGCTGTCAGGGAAAGAAAGGAAATAAAAGTGTGTGATTACTTTTTATTCAAAATCAAGCAGTTTGAGAAACAGCCAGTCAAGTATAGAAAGGAACCTCTGGAGCGTTAGAGCTGCTAGGGAAGAAACTCTGGTAAAATTGAAGGTTTAAACTGCCAACATGTTAGGTAGATCATTTTATACGTTGATAATTAAATGTTAAAGGGGTCATATTTTTCCTTATCTAGGATTATGTATTTGATTTCAATGACTGCAAGTGTAAGTTCACAAATGCTTGTTAATAATCTTTAATTTTAACATGAGTTCCCCTGATCGACCTGTATTTTTTATTTTGTCTGAGGTGTAAGGCCTCCTTCTTAATGTTAGTCCACAATACTCTGATTGGTTAAACAGTCTACTTTGTGATTATTGGTCACTTCAGTACATGCTTTCAAAAGATCTGTATGCTGACTCTGATCTCAACACTGCACTGGAGCTGCCACCCAGCCATTAACCCGACAATGATGGATGTCACACTGGTAGTGCTATCTGGGGGTTCAGTGGACGAGCTAGTGCAGACAGCTACTGGCTCTGTTCACATGAGACGAAGGAGGGGTCTGATGCTGTCATTTTTTTTTTTGCCTTGTCAATATAAATGAGGGATATGTAAAAAAAAAAAAAAAAAAAAAAAAAAAAGGGCAAAGAAAACTAAAAATGGCATAATATGACCTCTAACTCTTTTGATGCACAGGAAGCCAGAGTAGATGACTATGATGACTGTTAAGTGCAAAACTAAGTAATAAAACGTGAAATTCTTTTACAGATTTTGAAAAACAATGTGTCTTTTCTGAAACAACATTACACCAGGAAAAAATACATTTTAAGAAAGCAAATTCACAAACACCTCAGACAGAACCTTCAAAACCCAATTATAAGGAAATATGACAAATGTTCTTTTCTGTCATATTCTTTACAGACAATCCAGATTAAAAAGAAAGTACATAGGAGGATGGGCACTGTTGTTCAGAGGTAAACCACATAACACCACCCCCTTGACAAATCAAACTCCTCCAGGCACTGAGCAGAAAAATAAATTCCTTTTAAGAAACGTGCTCAGTGTCGTCCTCTTGTCTTCTTTTATGAAAGAAATGTTCTCCAGTTGTGTTAAAAGTGCTGATCTCCTCAAAAGCTATTGTTTGCTGGCTTGCTCTCTCTCGGCACATTAACACAGCTACACTAAACTGAATGTGGCCTCTACCTCTATCTCATGACATGATGCAGTCATTTTCTGGCCAGGAACAGGATTGTTGACTAAAAGCTTTGTAAGTTGGGTCCACCTGAGAGCAGACATGGAATCTGGTGATTAAGAAGGTTACATGCAGAACCTGCAGGCTGGTGTCCAGAATTTGGTATCAGTTCATGTTTCTGTTTCCAGTCTGAGAAGAATTATGTCCCAGTGTTTTGACAAGCATTTGCTGAACACAGACAAGCAGTCTGTGTGAGGAGGAAGAGAAGCAAGGCACAATCTGCCAGATTACAAGTTAGATTGTAAACAATGACAGCACAGAGCAAAAAGGTGATGTGTGAAGTGTTTTAGATGCACACCTGAGGGTCACCTGCTTAAGTCATTGGGATTCTAGCTGGAGAGGTTACAGTTTACTCCCTGATCACCAATGAAGTGCTCTTAGGTTAGGCACTTAAATTCATACAGCATTGGTCTTCTTACATGTACAGCCCCCCTCACTCCATAATTTCTTTATTAGAGCATGTCCATCAGATTCTGATGTTTTTTTAATTCCCCACCTTGGTGCCCCCTATATCTACCATGACAAAAAATTACTTTTCTGTGCATTTATTAATTCAAGAGGATCCCAGTTACTTGCCACCATGGTAAATATTCTTCTTGGGGCCATATAGAAAAAAACAACATTAAACATGTAAAATTAATCAAATACACAATTATTGCCTAGTAAATAATAATAAAACTAGAAGAAGAAATACTGTACTAGAACTACTGTAACACACAAATTGTTTTAAAAAATGAATCACAAAAACTCTTCACAACTTGACAAAAAAGGGAAAGTTGTCCCAAAGCAAAACATAAATCAGACTGACCCCTTGACATATACTTTCCCTGTTTATGTAATGGCATACTTTCAAAATTGATTTAACTTAAGGTGCTTTGTATCATGTGTTAGAACCATTTCGTGCATTTCGCATGTCCTCACAGTGTAAATAGTGCTAATATCACAGTTTTCTGTATCTATTAATGGTCACATCTAAAATATATAATCAAACCATTAAAATATCAGATATTCAATTGTGCATTAAATGTTTATTAAACTTCACTTTATAGCCTTACATTTTATTGTTAATGTGCTAAGATGCTTATGTTTTATGCATAGCATAGAAATATTTACTGCTGAACACACTGAAGGTTGGATCTACCTCCATCGGCTTGGCTGTGCCCTTGTCCTCAGACTTGGTGTGGTGGGCCCTGAGGGCAGTTGGTTTTCTCAGTTTAATGTCTGGCTGACAAGTGCCGTCTTCAGAAGACAAACAGGAAAGATATCAATATTTCTATGATGTATTGACATATATGGGAAATAGATATAACAGCAGAACTTAACATACTAAGAAATAACAACCCCTTTCACATTTTGATTCGAAAAGTGTCCCTTTTATAGAGTTAAACATCAACTGTTTAATTCAAAGATTGAGTTAGCTCTTCCTCATAGGGCCAGATGCTATATCTCAGGCATTTGTCTTTGGTATCACTGAAGCAAATTTAGGAACTTTGTTATTATTAACAGTACACCCACACCTGCCAGCCAAAGACGCTCAGGTGTGCCAGTTTTCTGGGTGACCGTGCTATCTGGTGGCTTATGGTGACCTGAATCTTGTGTTGCTGTCATTACAGCAGCATTTCAAAGTTGCAGTAAGGGTGAGGTAAGCCTTTATATCATTTACTTAATTGTAACATCAACAAAAGCTCACTGAGTATGTCTCGTAGGAAAACAACACAGAACATTTTGAAAAGAACACCACAGGACAGCAGTAATATGATCTCAAAATAAACTGTAATGTCAGAGATGGCCAATGTCTGTAACCGTGTACAATAATTAGCCTCACATAACCTACTGTACCTGTCTGTCTGTCCCTCCACACAAGTCGACAGAGTTGACCACAAATCTTCATGATGTTTTTTGAGCTGAAATAAGAAATACACAGGCTAGCAAGCTCATTACATACTAGCACAGCACATGCTAACAATCTGAGCTAACTGCGAAACTATTCTTTCATATTAAACTCTAATAAATGCTGGTCAGTAGCAACACTTACTGGTGTGTGTGGTGCTCTGTGTGAAGGAGAGCCTGGTAGCTTCTACCTGTCAAAATGTGTTTTTATTTTAAGACTCCTTTAATTATTTTTGTTTATAAAGTACAAATTTCTGATATATTTGATCAGGGATGAATTTGATTAACTGATGTAGACACCCAAAATGACATTTTCAGAAAGTCTTTTGAAGTTCGACATGTTTGTGTTGAATCGCCTCAGTGGGTAGTGATTAATAGAAAATGTAACCTTTGCCCAAATACTCATATCATTCAGAAAACATGGACAATACTACATCTGAATTAAAGGTGAAAAATGAAGTATACAAAAACGGTACAGGGGTTCACAGGGGAGCCCAGAAAATTTGGATCATTGCTCCAAGCAGCATAAATCAGCACTGGTCAACAGATGAATTTAACCCTTTAAGACCCAAGACCACAGATTATAGCCAGAAAATTCTAAGTTTTTGGAGCTGAAATGTTTGTTTCACTTTCTGCTAAGATCCATAAAAATCAAAATGTCCATAAAATTTAACATATAGATTTTTCATATCTCATTTGATACATTAGGTGTTTTAGGCAACTGATAATCCATTTGAGGACATTTTTATCATTTATCTGATTGTATTCAGGTGTTTTTGTTTTAATTTGTTGATCATATTGAGTAGATAGAGGTATTATAAAAGTATGTATCAAATATGATACAATTGGCTTTATAGGGTTAAAACAGCATTTTTCATGTTTCTTCATTTCAGGTTTATTATCACAGCTTGTACTTGTGTAGTTATGTATGTACACCACATTTTGATAAACTGTTGTCTCTGAACTTTGTTGTCATCACTTGATTAACTGCACATTGTGATTTCTAAGTTCTCTGCATTTCTCCCTTTCATTAGCCTGTTTTTGTTAAGTCCTATGTTTCAGCAACCATCTATCTCTTTATATGTATTCATTTCAGTGTGTTCTGATGTCATGTCACTGAGAAATCATCTGACCTTTTGAGGAGGAGTACTAATCTTCCAGACTTCTCCCAGACGGGGGTGGGTCTGCGTTAGTGTTGTTGTTGTCCTGGACTTTCGCTAAGAGCTGTTATTTCATAGGTGGTTGAATCTGATGAAGGCTTTACAGCTCTGTCAGCATCTCATTGACAGCTTGATAACTATTGTCTCTTCTCTTTCTGTTCTGTCACCTCCATTTCCCTTCTTTTTAAATTCACTGTCCAACCTCTCTCATACTCTCTCTCTTCCCCTCTCTACTCTCTCCTTTCACTCTTTGCGCTTCTACTGTCACTCTTTGACTCCTCTAACTTACTTCCTCCATGTTACATTACTTTCTTCTTCACTCTGCACCCTCTCCAGTGGTTCTGTTGGACACTACGACGGTGCTGGGAGAACTCGACTGGAAGACCTATCCTGTCAATGGGGTGAGTGCCTCTTGTCATTCTAAAAATTAAATTGAGATAAGTTAAGCTTTGTTTTGGCCTTAATGAATACAGCCATTCTGGGATATGTATACATCATAATTGCGAATAAAACAATCAAAGATGAAGCATGAAACCAGAATATGAACCAGTTTAAACCCAAAGGAGGATTTCTTTTTTCAGAGATTGTACCTGGATGTCCTAGATGTCTGGATGTTTTTTTTTTTTACCTTTATATAAGCTCACAGACAGCAGGTGACATGCTGTACCTGCCAAACTCTCTGACAGTAGTCTGTGGCTGTCTATATGGCAGATAGCTATGGGCTAAAACCTTTCCTGGATATGGTTGACAAGAAAATGCTGGATGAAGGGGGAAGCTGCTTATTATGGGGGGAAAAACTCCACTAGAAATCAAGATCAGTTTCAGATCTATTTCATTCAGGTCAAAGACTTTTGTTAACATGAATGTGGGTGTCAGTTATTAGACACAGTCATTTTTTTTTACATCATTAAATGTAGTCATCAAACATGAATAGTCTGAAGACTTCATGATTCTAAGCTCAATGAAAAACAATTCAGGAAGTAAGTAGAAATAAAAAATATGTTTTGTTGCTGTTGCATACACTTCAGGGCCTCATTTACTAAGACCCCAAATAACAAGAGCTAAATTATGTGTGCAAACTAAAAAATTGCATTTCCTATTAGTGAGCGTGCTTTGGGTGATCTGCTATGACTGTGTGTGCAATTAACAACAGGTGCCGACCACCCCTTATTAATGAGGATTTTGCATGTGCTACCGTCTGTCACCATGGAGAGTTTGGAAGAGCAGATTGGCCAAAAATGCAAAATGGAGTTTGAGGCAAATAAACACACTGGTGAAATCCAGCAGAGTAATCTTTGTGTTATCAGAATAAAAAGCAATTTCAGAGGCCATCTGTGAAAAGCACACTGCTCAAACTGGTATTGCTGGATAGCTGACATGTCTATTATTTTTATTTCTGACCAGAGGTTACAGTAAGATTTTTTTGTAGTCTGTCATTTTGATGGACAAGATAGTCTCTTTTACCTCATGCCTTTTCTGATTCCAATCAAACATAAACAGCATTCACAGCATTCACATAGTCATACAGCTTTATCACCGATAACTTCTCATGTGAAGAGCAGTCTTACAGTTACACAAACACACAGACTGTGCATCTATCTTTAACATCCTTTCTACACACTGACAGGATCACATTTTCCACTCACTGACAACATCTAAACTCAGTCAGTGCACAGTGTTGGGGAAGTTACTTTTAAAAAGTAGTGTTTGCTCGTTACTCGTTACATCTGAAAAAAGTAACTCTTTACTTTACTTAGTTACCCTCTATGAAGAGTAACTTCTCAAGTTACTTTTCCGTTACTTTTACATTGCTTGATCATGGACAGAACCCCATATCTATTCCTAAATGTGAAGGCCTACAAAAAGTTCTACTACAGAGAACATAACAGTTTTTGTGCTCTTTATTTTACAAAATGTCACATACCCTGTGGAATGAGAGCTCCTGCCCAGTGTTTCCACATTTTGCTTCTGAAATAAGCAACCTGGTCAATAAAAATAAGCCCAAAATAAGCAACCTCCAGCTATTTCCTTTCCTAATGTGATATACTACTTTTTAAAAAGAGAAGTCTACACAAAGTGTGTTAATTTTCGTCTACATTACATTTCAATATCACAGCGCTAAATATCAAGAAAAGACCGTCGCTTATAACAAGCAGACCTGGCAACTTTGGCTCTGGAGCATGCGCCATGTGCGTGAGTGTGTTTGGGGGCGTGCATATAGCCAGGAAACAAGGAAGTGGACAAACTGCCTACCGCAGTCGTGTTTTCCTTTATGTTAGGAGCTGGAAGATAATCAGGGGGATACACACAGACTTAAGAGCCCCAAGAAGAAACTTCACGTCTAGAAACAAGCCCAAAAAACCACAACCTGCGGCCGTGACTCACAAGATTTTCGGCCCTTAGACGCTTATAATGAGCGGACTTGGCAACGCTGCTCGTGTCTGTGCGAGCAGCTGAGAAGGCAGCTTCAGTGTCAGATCTGTCCGAGGGAAATGTAACGTTGCACTTCAACAGTAGCGCGTTACTTCACTTTTTACCCAAAAAAGTAGTTTCGTTACTGTAACGCGTTACTTTCTAACGCGTTACACACAACACTGTCAGTGCATGAGGAAAGTGATGCAGTCTGTTCTGAGTGACAAACAGAGTGATTCTGGCTATGAAGGGACTCTTTTTTTACCTTTCAGAAATGACTTCCTCCATATGTATTAAGAGCGCAGAGTAGAGAGGGTTTACCTTACGCTTGTGTATGCATGAGTATGATAGCACATTGGACCATCTCTCTGTTTCCAGACCTTCATAATGATGGAAAATATTCAGTTACAGTGACGCTGGGCCTGTTTGCACCTGCCTCTTAAACATGCTAAATTTAGACGCAAAAAGTTTTGGGTTTGATCAATCAGATTGCTGGTGCTAAATGGTCACATCTGCATGTCCTCCTCCCACCATTTTTTGCATTCTGGTAATCTTCATGTGTTCTGCATATTCATGAAGACAAACAGTCTAAATGGATTACTCTTGCTATTTTGCTCATCTGGCAGACGCAATCCTCAGTGCACCCAGGTAGTAGATCAGCCTTGCTCACACTATCAAGTTTGCATGCGTTTTATATAGCAAACCTTTCGTAGATTAGGCCCTTAGACTTCATTGTGAGAGTTGATGCTTTTGTCATGTGGATAAATACATTTTGTGAGTCAACACTGACAACAGGTAAATTGTTTTTTTGAGTTGAGCACTTGACTTCTTCTCCAAGAACTTTTGCATGGCTACAATCTCAAGTAAATTAGCCACAATGTATTTTTTATTGCAACAATTATATTCCAGTCAGCTTTCAAAGCTATAACAAATATAAAAAAATGAGACTGCTAAAGGCAGGGTTGTTATCCAGATACATTTTTTGTCGTATTGGTTTGAAAATGTCCTCTTGTCCCAGTGGCAACCAATGCTTCCTGTGTTCAGAAAAAAGAAATGATGACTTGCATCATCAGAAACAGCTGCAATATTGTGGAAATTTCAACAAGTAATTGCCCTGAGTCCCAGCTGAAGACAGCAAAGCATCTGTTCAAAGATGCAGCTTGAGAAACGCAGTAACACATTAGGCACTTCCCAGTTTATGGAAGAATGGTATCACAGCCACTAATTTAACTCATACTGGCTAAATATCAAAACATTAATGTTCTTCTATACTGACTCTGGCTGTAATATAAATGTTAGTGACCTCAAAGATGATCACAGACAGATAAATGAGCAAAGATCAAAATAATTCAGATATTTTTGGAGACATAGGCAGTAATCATAAAGCCTTCAAAAGCTTTGTAGCTGGATAGCAAGTACCTCATTGGTGTAGTCTGACAGTGCGCTCTGTCAGTAATCATAGGTCCAGTTCTGGCTGTCACAGGGCAATGTGTCCTTGGGCAAGACACTTAAACCCAAGTTGTTCCCACTGTTGCATCAGTGGAATGTAAATGGGTATGAAAGGATATGAATGTGTAAGGAAATACTGATGGATGGATAACTGAGCAGATACTCCAACCATCCATGGGTGAATGGGAAAGTGAATGGGTAGATGTTACCTATGGTGTAGTAGCGCAAACCCAATGCAGTTGATTGCTATCTTTAGCATTAGCTTGTCCAGAGCTTCTGTTGTGAATGAGATGTTGGGATTGATTTTCCTAACAAAGAAATCCAGCAAGTAACGTCTGACAGAAGACTTCAGATGATAAGGGGTGAAACTGGATGAAATCACCTACATTAATGTTGTCATAGTTAACAGCTAATGAAAAGATTCAGCAAAAGTACAAGCCAAAATAACAGTGCCTTTTGAACTCCATATCTTTTCTTAAAGATGGTCCAATCATAATTCTTTGCCATGGTGAAAATTTGTAATGAAATATTGTACAAGAATGTTGTCATGTATTCGAGATTTCATAGTTCATCAAACACAACTGTTACAAGAATTTTACAGTTATACATCCCATCATATCTGTTTAATTAAATATGATGGAATGAATGGAAGAACTTTGGAGCTAAATGAAAGCATTTTTAAAAAATATTCTATTTTATGAGGTTAAGAGTAATAACCATATCATCTCAACTGACATTGGAGAGAGTCAGGAGAGTCAGTCAGCAGAGAGTCAGGCACACCCTGAACCGGTCACCAGACAATCTCAGGGCTGCACAGAGATATAGATAACCACACTGACCCACACTTAAAGGTGTGGTAAGCGATCTTCTAATCTAATGTAGTATTTGTCAAATTCACCGTATTTCTCCTCTCCATCCACAAGATGTCACCACTGACAGCATGTTGAAAAAAAAGTCTGGTTTCAATACACAGCCTTGGCTCTGAATTTCAACAGGTAAATACTGTGGCTCGGGCCGAGTTACCAAAACAGGGTACACCCCCCCACATCCAGGGGGCAATCATACTCATGGGGGGGGGGGGGGGTAGTACCATGCATAGCGTGTGCAGTAAGCGTAAGAGAGAGATACAGTATGTGCAGTAGTAATGGCTGAAAAACAGCCCAAAAGAAAAAGGTCGGAGGAGTGAAAAGTGAAAAAGAAGGGCTATGACCATGAAAGAGCGAAAACCCGGGTCAACATTGGTGTTGCTTTCCGATGGTGGAGGGAACTCCGCTAATTGAAAGACCTGAAAACGGACGTGGATGTTGCCGTCTTTCTGCTGGATAGGTAAGCAACATTAGCTTTGTGGTGCTTCACATAACAGTAACAGCCGTCAGACATTCATCTTATTGTCTAATCTGCCAGAATGTACTGTTGTTGTGATGTTATCAATAATGTCAGTCGAGTTGTCTGACTAGTCAGGGTTACCTTAGCTACGTTGGTCAGCTATGCAGTTTCTACGGCCGTTTCCATGACGATGCACGTCCATCAGCTTTCGGGGGTGGAGCCAGGGGTGAAGTATGACGGGATAGGCGGATCTAAATTCGTTTATAAACAACCTCTCCACTCTCATTTTCTCCAACATTGCTGACTACACTTTTAAGGGCAGTATGGAGTTACCAGTTAATCTAATAAGCATATTTTTGATCAGTGGGACGAAGCTGGAGTGCTCAGTGAGAACCAGCGCTTGAAAACACAGCCTTCTTGCTGTGAGGCACGTGCACCACCCTGCTGCACTACCATGCTGCATTATCATGCTCCCTAAGCACAAATACGGCACCGTATTTGATTTCAAGCTCTTTTTCTTTGCACATAATTATCTTAACTCTATTTATAAGTAACACAACAATCTTCAATTGAATCATAAAGAAGTTTTCACAAACAACAATTAGTATTCCAGAAAAGGTTTGACAATGTCAGTGCAGCTTTTACCAATCTTTTCATTCCATTAACATACATTTAGTCAAGCTTTTTGAATGTCCAGAGACTTAACATTCACTGAACCACATCACTTCAACAGAGCTGAGCCTGAAGTGCTGCTGAGCACATTCTTACAAATGTCTCTGCTGGGACTGTGAAACAAACACAATAGTCCTTTTTAAGGATGGTATGTGTCTCTAATTTGAGGTTGTAGCTTAACCGTCTGTGTTTTCAGGCCATTATTAAAAGTCTAATAAATCCTTTGGAGCAAAACCAATAAATAGAAACAAACTGGTGAAATATATCAAGGCTGAATACCAATATTGAAACAGCTTCTCCTGCACACAGCAGAGAACAGGTTTTTTCGCTATAGGGAGCAACAACGCCATTAATTGGTCGAACAAAAAATGCAACTCCACCACCCAGATTCACATCAGATCAATAATTCATCACAACCACAGTGATTTAATGATATTTTCATAACACCTCTGTCTCTCTCTTCCCTTAAGTCTGACAATGACAAATTGTCTTGTTTTAATCAAAACCTCACACCTCTTAGCCATTATTGTTGATACAACAGTATTTGTTTCAGCAGCCAGAGTATGTGTGGGGCGCTCTTTCTAAACAGCCTCATGTTTTTTTTAGCCCCAAGTAACATAAAACATTTATATTCAGGAAAGAAAGGGGAACTCCACTTTAATTATTTTCACACATCAGTCACACAGATACCTGGTGGCATGTTATGCAAAAATATCATGTAAAAAAGTAGTCTTTCTACTTAACAGTAGCTTACATGAGTCTTTTTCAGAGGTAAAAAATCACTGATGACAAAATTATTCAGCAGTACTCAATAGTGATAAAATAAGCTTGCAGTATGTTGATTTTTTTAATTGAATATGTCTAGATTGATCTCAAGAAGACTAATCTTGGGGTGCTGGTTTGGCGGAGTGGTTAGCAACCAGGCACCCCACGTACTTGCTTATGCCGATCCGGGTTTGAATCCCGCCTGTGACTTGGTTGCAGAGTGTCTTCCCCTGCTCTGTCACCCCACTGTTTCTCTCCGATCAATAAAGGCACAAAATACCTTTTAAAAAAAAAGACTAATCTTTTTATATAAAGCTTGAAAACACTCTTTCAGTTGATTTTTTCTCCCCTTTGGTAATACCAACTTGCATAGCATTTTATATCGTATAAAAGCCTTATTTGTCACCTTTACAAAGGTGGAGGAGCAACTTGTAAGGATTTTTCATTTGTGGAATGAGCAACACAGCTAAGCATTTAGGGTTTTAACTAATTTGTGCTTGTACTCTGTGGGTTGCTCTGACCCATGTACACCCCATTTACACCTCATTCAGAGATGTTGAAGGTTGCAGTGTCTATCAGTTCTGATTAGTTCCATTCATACACATACACATGTCACAAGTGTGGCAGTGGGAGCAAAATGGGTTATATTTACTGCCCAAGTACACAATAAGATGTGACAGAATGAGCTGAGAATCGAATCTTAAACCTTCCGGCTATGCAACAACCAACCATACCATTTAACCTCAGCTGTCCCACCGTATTCTGAAAGATGAAAAGTTCTCACGTGGGCTTGGACTGTATTCATCATCAGTTTATCCAGAGACACTACCTCTGCACTAGCATTTCCATACTATCAGTGTCTGAGTAGGGTTTCTTTTTCAAAATGACCACACACTGTAGTTCATAGTTTTTTTAAGGCAAAGCTCCTCGAAAATGTTGTTCTGCATTAAAAGTACTACATTAGCATCTAATTAACACTCAAAGCAGCACCTCTTTCTCCCTTTCTCTTGCTCTGTTCTCTCCAGCAGATCTCTCGCTGCTATCACAGAAAGTGAAGTTTGCTGAATAACACATATCAACCATGTGTAGACAAGAGCAAGGAAATAGCAGGGAAGAGTAGTTATTTTTTAGTTTCGTAGCTGATGTTTTACAAGCTACTTGTGTTAAACTCAGATACAAGATAGTGTTCCATGTTTGCACCGTCAGTTTCCTTGTTTAAGTAAAACTTTAATGTATTAGAATCATTAAAAATATCTAAGGAAAATATTTATTAGATACAGACAAATAGTGCAGTTGATGGGGTTGTAGCCTTGACAGCTAACCTCTTCCAAGTTTTCAAAGCTGCTTCACTGGAGGCCTTGCTGATGATAGAAGTTATCTTTTTAATCTACATGGAAGAGTTTTTTCTTAACCTCTCTTCAGCTATGAGCAACTTTCTTAACTTTTCTCTGACTATACTCAGAAGCTGTCAGAGATTCCTGTTTGCAACTGGGTGCAGACTTTAAGCAGCAAGGAGCTGCAGTGGAAAAAAAATAATTCCAAGTTGAGTTTGAAACTTACCAGAACTGTACATCTACTCTTGAGTCATCTTATCAATATTCATGGTTTCTTCTCACGTCACACTCAGGGTGGAAAAGTTCAAATGTTGAATCAGAAGAAGAAAGAATGTCAGTTTGTATAAACGGGAGAATTCCGAAACTGTGTCTCTACTTCAATAATGAGAGCCACATGCAAAAAAACACAAGTGCTTGTGTCTGCTACATGGAACTCCAGAAGGGGGAAATTCTTCACAAAGATGTACATCTTAAATTCATAGCTTAATTCTACCATATAATGCAAACTGACAGTAATGGGATAACAGATGAGCTCTGTCACTGTTGTAACTTTATATGAAGGAGCTGCTTATGAAATGTTGATCAAATAAGAGTGGCTGCATAGCTTACAGTCACTTTTCACAGTGGTTTGAACAGTAAGTTTGATGTTTATTGTGGTGAATGGAGGATTTTTTATAAGTATATAACAGCTTACACTTTCTTGCATCACATTGATGTGAATCTCTGTAAATAAAATTACAAACAGAAGAATTAAATCTCTATAAGAAAGTATCAAGAGATATTTTAAGTGACCTTTCTGAGATATGAATTAGGGGAATGGAAAACTAAAGTCCATGACCAATATGTAAATGTCATATAATTCAGTTCACTAATGCTGTCAAAAATAATGCATTAACAACCCATTAAGGCAGACTTTTAAGGCCACAGGTTGATTCATCTTGACCTCCTTCTTGGTTTATGCTTTGAGAGATCCAGAAGTGATGAAGCAATTAAGCTGTAAAGAAACTCTCAAATGGATTAAGAAAATGTTATTATGTCTGGCAAGATCAGTTTAAAAGCTTTATCAGATTACAATTCAGTGACACCAGAGTTATTTGTATTTACTCTTCATGTGAGTTACACTGCTACTGGATTGTGCCAAGTTTCACACACCAACAACCAATCCTGTACACAATCAAGCAGAGCCCCCCTCCTCTCTCCAAAGACAGGTCCTTCAGGATTCTTTACAACCTAGCAGCCAGAATACTATGGAATCACAGGAGTACCAATATTAAAAGGAAGTAAATGTGGAAATAAGAACAGAATCAATAAAAGAAGTTTGGAAATAAAAACAGAATCAATAAAAGAGAATCAATAAAAGAAATGTGGAAATAAAACAAGAATCAATAAAAGACATTTGGAAATAAAAACAGAATTAATAAAAGAAATTTGGAAATAAAAAGAGAATCAATGAAAGAATCAATAATAAAAAAATATCCAAACGCAGTCATATCATTGCTTTTGCTTATTCCATTTTGACATTGTCTTTTCCATTTGCGTTTTGACATTGTCTTTTCCATTTGCCTATTGTCATTGCTTTTACCAGATGGCTCAAGCTGTCAATCAAATGACTGTGGGCGGGTCTTTCTGTCCAGGATAACTAGTAGATACCTGATCAGACGATTCTTGCTTGACAGTGGCTATGCTATTGTCGCTACCCGATCCGTACGGCTACCCGATTTGTACTGCGCATGCGCGAAAACTGCGTCACTTCCTCTCGAGCCGTGACAGCGATATAGATATGTACGCGATGGATTCAGACATAGAAATACGTACGTAATCCGTACTTCATAAAAAATGAACTCGATAACTTTATTAAAACCTTCTGAAACGTTTTTGGACAAATATTATTGATGACTCAATATACGCAACATGCATTATCTGTCTGGACTTTTTTCCTTTTAATGTTATACTTTTTTTTTTTCTTTTTCATATACGGATCGGGTAGTGACAAGCTAACGACAGTTAATGACCGTTAGCCGTTAGCCGCTAACTTAGCTGCTAACAGCTAACGGCCTTATACTATCATCTTACACTAAATTGTACCACACAGATGATTTATTTAACTCTTATATGTAACATGAACCTTGTCAAAGACAATCCTTACAAGTAAACCTCTGAGGAGGGCAGATTTCGCCAAGTTTTACTAAGTACCTATGACAGGAGTCACTACCCGATCTGTACGTATTTCTATGTCTGAATCCATTGCGTATATATCTATATCGCTGTCATGGCTTGAGAGGAAGTGACGCAGTTTTCGCGCATGCGCAGTCCAAATCGGGTAGCCGTACGGATGTCAGTACCATGGATGTATTAAGAACTACCCGATCCGTACATTTATTTCCTTTTAATATTGGCACTCCTGTGATTCCATAGAATACTCCCCATAAGTGTCCTTGCTCAAAAGTAGTGACACTGTTGTGCCTTTAAACATCTCATTTCAATAAAAATGGACTCATGACAGCTCAGTGGATGAGGGAAAAGTAGTTGAATCCCAAACATTTCCCAATTTTCGGTTTCCCTTAGGTGGCTTCAATCATTTTTTGATATTTAACAAGTTTTTTTCTCCATAATTAGGCTAATAAAGCTACTCACCAAAGTGCCTTGTTCCGAGAAAGTTTTTATTCAGACATGGAGTTAAATAAGATCAAGTCTGTAAAGAAAATGCCAAACCTTAATCATTAACCTTACCTCTGTCTTTTATTCAGAGAAACTTCTTAAAGGTGAAGGACTGAAAAGTTTTGGATTCTCCTACTGACAAAGGCCATTTAACTTCACCAAGCCATTTTACTTCACTGAGTTTCATCTGAGATGCTGTTTCACACACTGTTATTGCTGTAAAGCAATTATCTAATTTTAAAAGACCTAAAATAGACCATACAAAATGCTCGTCTTTGCTTTTACTGGTAATTAATTCCACGTCAGTGTATACTTGATAATAAATAGGCAATACAATTTTTATCATGCAGTTAAATGTGATTAATCTTAGATGAACTATTGCATTTGTAAACACATTATTCCTAAAGTGAAAGTTGGTTTGTTTGTTTTTCAACCTTTCTGCAGCTGTGGTCTGCATGGTCTTTCTCTCTGTGTCATGCTAAGGCGACCCAGCAGGTTCCTAAAGATACATTAAACCTTGATGGACAGTAGTATCCTCACTGAGATACATCACTAAAAAAGATGTTGAACTTGCAAACGTTATCAGTTCTTCATATTTTGAAAACTTGTTAGTACCAAAGCCAGGTGATATGAATTAGGACTGTCACAATATTTGACTTTACCTGACAATTATCATGGCCAAAAAATATCATGATAATTATTTTTTTGAACAGAATTCCTCAAAGTATTATTTAGATTGAACCTTTACATTCGATTAGATTTGCCTTTAGTGACATTGTAAAAGATTTTAAATAGTTTATTTGTTTTATTTATATTTTTCACAATGTATGAAGAGATGAGACGTATAGGTCTCAGGGATCCACAAAACAGCTGACACTTAATCTTTCCCAAAAACTTGAAAATGTACTTTTACACTTTTAACTGGCTGTTTGCTACAACTTTCTGTGTCAGGCAGAAAAGGCCTGTTCCTGTTAAAATGGGCATTAATCAACCCCACAACTGTCTCAAGAGCATGTTTGCTTACATTCATCCAAGATTAGGGCTTCCGTCCTCAAGGGTGCTACACAACTAGGACCATCACCTCAGGTACATCACCCACAAGTGGCAGTCCACTCAGTCCCTCTCTAACATATTAATATGTCTGCCATAAGGAATTGATGTCAACTGAGCATCTGCTATTTGTCTGTCCACTTCAAGTCTGAAGAGGGACTGAAGCTCTTGAGATAAATGCTCGTCGACTGAGCAATAATGGTGAAGTTTTCAGCACTTCTCCCACTCTCTCTTTCAAATAAACTATCTGTATGCAGACAAAGCAGTCCTTAATTGTGGCAAACTTTGTTAAAATCCCCTCGGACTAGGAGAAAGTGCATCAGTACTTGTACAAGTCAATAGGACTCATTGAAGGGGCAGGCATAATAACAATGTGAGTGTCATTGTGGTGAGACAAAGTGTTTTAATTGCTTTTTGGATTAAGTGAGGAAATTTTTAACCAACTCAAAGGTCACAATGCCAAGCTCTGAAATTAAGGCCAAAAATGTTTCTCTTAAAAGGAAAACACCAGTTTATTTATCATAAGAGGAACATAAAAACAAGGAACCTGAGCCAACATCGTTTCAATGATACCAATCCAGTTCTTTCTCCAAAGTTTATCTATTAGGAGTGTTGGCCTGGTGGTGGTGGTTGACCAGCATTTTGGAAATGTGTTTCTAAATTGACTAAGCTGCAAAGTAAAAGCTGCTCAGGTTCAAATAATTACAATAAAAAAATGACTTGGTGCCTTTCTTTCTAAGTGATGGTGGGCTATGTTATGCATTTTAGGGGAAACCCTGTATGCCATTATCAGGTATGCTCCATCCATCCATTATCTATACCACTTTCCTTCCAGGGTAGTTGGGGGCTCACAGCTGTCATTTGGCATGAAGCAGGCAGGGTACACTGTGGACTGGTCTCCAGCCAGTTTAGGATCTGCAGACGGACAGTTATTTACACACACACAGTCACAGATACGGCATGAGCCACGTAGCTTCATCAAATAATCCTTAATGAACTGCCATATAATTATGTTAATGCTACCGATCAGGATAGGACCTCTTGGATTGATATTTACAACTTCAGGTTGAGCTGCCTGTTGTTATACTGTACCTGCAACAGAGAATGAGCAAATGGCTCAGAATAACCATCCAGAAGTTAACAACTCAAAATATCCACAAGGATGTAAAGGAACATTAACGCAAATGTGACCTTGTATAAATTCATAATCTTCCGAGTGCTTCCCTCCTGTTTTTTTTGTCTTATTTGCTTGTTGGAGAACAAAACTCTTGCCAGAACAGCCAGCTGAGTTTAGGGTTAGGGTGCCAAATAATAATTAACAGTTGGACCCCATTAAATAAAGAAAAAAACACTGAAACCAATCGTGTTGTCTTCCTTTTTAGAAGCAACAAATGGGAAAATAGACAAATAAAAACAAACAACCTATGAATAATTCTTTTCATTAACCAAGTATGATCAAAATGGCAGACTCTTGTCCAAGTCTGGACCACATTGCCTTGTAGTGCTATTTAACTCCATACAACACAGTGTCTCACTGACAGTGGCTACACCACCTGCCCGGAGAATCAGTGACTAATGAATTTGTCCAAAAGCATGGCATGACACTCCTCCTCAGTAATGAAGGAAAGATGGGGAAAACAGACATGTTTTGTTCTGGAATAAGAAAAGAAGACAGTGAGAATGAGTAATATGTACATTTAGTCAACCGGCAGTACAGGCTAGAATTTTCTTATCCTGGAATCCTCTAATGTTTTATATGCTCAGGGTGATTAACTGCAGTCCTGAAAAAAAAGTGTCTTTACTTGAGCTATAGACTTGAATCTTTCCACCAATGAAAGGTAGTTAATAATTAAGAGTCCTGTATGATAAATTTATCATTAGTCCTGAATAATAAAGATTTGCTGACCAACAATGTCTCATATCAGTCCTTGCTGCCCTATACTGTTACAGACTTGTCAATCCTAAATGATGAATCTAAGATAGGGCTGCAGGATATGGGAAAAATTGTCATTGCGATTTTTGGGGGGGTTGCGATATATTGCGATATATATTGCGATATTAAAAATAGAAGAATTTTCACCAGATGACTTGAATAGCTCTGTTTGGGAAGAATTTGGTTGACTCACAATGACACCGTTGTATTCATATAATACCGTTTAATCCAGGGGGTTCATCTGTGAATGATGAAGATTGCTGTATATAAAAGGGATCCAGGAGGCCATGTCTCTGTACAAAATAGAATAGGTTTCAATTTCAGTTGCTTTTTCCCAATAAATGGGGGAAATGCGATAGTCACATCACATGCGCGATGTGACTATTGCGCATGCGCACATTGCGATGGCGATGTTCAAACGATATATTGTGCAGGCCTAATCTAAGATGTGTGGGTCTGCTGAGCTCAGGTTTGAATCTTGACAAGACTGAAGCTCATTTCTGTCATGAAACAACAGGAAGTGAGAGGGCAAAGAAAGGAAGCAACTGTTAAAACTGTCGAGCTTCAATTATGAGCTTGATAAATTTGATGTTTAACAAAATTGATGAATCGAAGAGGGTATACACATGTTCAGTTATTGTAGAGCTAAGCCTTTTTTTGCATATTCATACATTTTTAAGCTCAATTATTTGCCTAAATGATAAATTACTTAAGTCATTATTCAGCTTGTTATGCTAAATTGTGATTTATTATCTGTATCATATTGATACATGATGAGGCTTTGGACCTTTGCTTAGGGAAATTTTCCCAAACCAGACCCATGTACCTTTGAATTAGAGACCCCTGACCTATATGTCTGTTTATAGAACTATGAGCTGGAATAACATCTCCTAGAAACTAAGTCTCTGGTCTATGTTTACCATTGCTTTGGTTTGGTTACAAACATTTATTCTTGCTTTGAGCTAGTTGGAACCAATTCCCAACGACATCTATTTCTCAATTTCCATCCCTACTGGAAATTTAGTCCACAGAGCGGCTTTTTTTCCTGCTTACTTCACAAAGCCTGATATTGTTCTCTCACACCGAGAAATAGGGAGTTGTTTCACACCTTGAACTTAAAATGGTTTTTGTCTGCTACAGTGCTCTGAGCTCAGGGCTAATAGGGGAAGCGATTAGTAGTTGCATATCTGATTGTCTCAGTGAGCGGGGGCTGAGGCTCATCTTTCAAACTCTGGGTTTGCATTTGTTTTCTCTGCTCTGAACCGTGCCACATCCCAAGAGGGCATTTTGGAACATAGGCACAGAGAGTGACAAATTACCATTTTTTTCTTGTTTGTATGCATAATGGATCTTCAATTACTTAATGCTGATCTTATGCAAACCAGAGAGCCCACTTTTTTCAAACACGCTCAGTTTCTGGCCGTTTGTGAGGGCAGCAAATTGACAGAATATAGAGTCCATATGTTGACACTACACTCGTATGAAGTGTTAGTCTTTCTCAAAGTTTGAGTCCTCTTGGGTGACTTTCACAATATTTCCACTTCTTTACACACGTACAAAACTTAGAGATGACAGGCTGAAAGGAAAATGGTGAAGTGCTGTAGGTGCTCTGCAGCTTTATACCATGAAAGTCTGCTTCTCACTTAAGGGAACACAGAATATTTGAATTTGATATTTTCCACTATGCTGGCATATCTCAATGTTTCAATGGAGAGGCATGTCATTTGTTGCAAATATTCAATTTGTGTTGTCTCTAAAGGGCGAATGTAAAAGCCTCTGGCAATACTCTTATTTTTTGCCTTCACAAGTAGGCCAAAGTTTTCTTTATTCATTTTGATAGAAAGACAGGTGTATGAAACTTTCACTGAAATTTATCAGCTTTGAAACAATGATTTTAATACAAAGTGTTAGTCACTGCACATAATACTTTCTTATTATAATTGCAAAATTGAAGACATTTCCAACAGCCTTGGCTGGACTGTGTTTTTTTTTTTTCCCAATAAGCAAAATAGTACTAAACTAATGTGTAAAACATGAACCACTGACAAGCTATCTTAGCAACTAAAACATCAACACTTTCTCAAAGCTTATGTCTAAAACTTACGGTAGAGTAGTTTTGGCTGCTGCTGATGCCTCATGGTGTCCCCAACTTGGATAATGTAGTCCAATATTGTTCTTCATTTAAGTGAACTGTGAGCATTTTTTGTCCTTCATTGATCCATTGCTCTATTGCAGCACAAGGAATAATGCAGAAGTTTTTGTCTTCTAGACTTTGAATAACAATTATTCTATGAAAGGACTTGATTTACATGGAGCTGCATGGAGAGCGTTTTGGAAACTTTCCACCCTGGAACCTGTTTTCAAAAATTACCGTTTTCGGACAAAATGCAATGCATTTCAGTGTAAACGCAAGGCCAAAACACAATGAAAACTTATCGGATTTGACCATTTTCGGCGCCGTGTAAACGCAGCCTTAAAGAGCCCTTAATAAGGTCCTAGGTGTTTTTCCCCCCGTGATAGAGTTTTTTAATGCAAAAGACACTGAAGTCACCTCGTCTTGTCTACAGAGCCAGTGGCTACCTGAAAGAGATGTCTCAGACCCTGTTGACCTGTTACCTGTTAACACACAATGGTTACACAACTGCATACTTTACTGAGGGCAAAACTTAACATTCACTGACGCCCTCAAATTCCTTATACATATGCACATTCACTGATACCGCCACACTACCCCACACTCAACCTACAAAATTGAATCAGTTCATATATGTGTCAGAATTGACGTGTGCAAAGTTAAAATAAAAATGCTTCAAGTTTTCCTGAGATATTGTGTGTACTAGTTGCCCTCACAAGCAAAGGATGCCCACAATACCCCACAATGACTTTTGACATATGATGTCCAAAAATCTAATCAGTTTACTCATTTGTTGTTGAAACTGGTACAAATTTTTAAAAAATAGCATCCTAACTAACTTCAATTAACTTCAAAAGATCATACTCAAAACCAAAGGATGATGACATGAAAATGCCTTAAAGTGTGCTTTAGGTTTATTTGACAAGCAAATGATGATTAAGAGGTTTGGCTGCCTAGGCTTTTGACTTTTGACCTCCAAAATGTGATCATCCATGAATCACAGAGAACAATTATGCTAATTGTATGAAATCCTGCTATTTGGAATTGTGAATCCACATGGTTGTGTTCTGAAGGAAAAGTACAAACAAGAGACTCTGTGACCTGTGCCTTTGCTCTGTGTCCTCCATATTTACGGTTGTGCCCAAAAGTTTACACCCCCCAGCAGAATTTCTGATTATTTGGCCTTTTCTCAGAAAATATGAATGATAACACAAAAACCTTTCTGTCACTCATGGTTAGTGGTTGGGTGAAGACATTCACTCTTTTACTCTTTTTAAATCATAATGACAACAGAAACTTCAATATTGACCCTGTTCAAAAGTTTACACCCCCTGGTAGTTTTGGCCTGATAACATGCACAAAATTTGACACAAATGGGTTTGAATGTCTACTAAAGGTAACCATCCTCTCTGTGATCTATTAGCTTGTATTCTCAGTGTGTGTTTAAAAGCTGAGTTTCTGAGCTCCTGACAGGCATGTACATCTTTCACTCAGTGCTGCGTTGAAATTTCTGTGTCATGGGTAAAGCAAAAGAATTGTCAAAGGATCTGCGAGAAAAGGTAATCCAACTGTATAAAACAGGAAAAGAATTTAAAAAGATATCTAAGTAACTGAGGATGCCAAGAAGCACTGTTAAAACTCTAATTAAGAAGGGGAGAGAGAGGGATTCTGTTGAAACCAAACCACGGTCAGGCAGACCAACAAAAATTTCAGCTCAAACTGCAAGGACAATTGTTAGAGATGCAAAGAAAAAAACTCAAATAACTTCAGCTGAAATACAGGACTCTCTGAAAGAAATTGGGGTGGATGTTTCAAGATCCACAATAAGGAGACTCTTGAAGAAACATGGGCTGCACTGTCCGGTCACCAGAAGAAAGCCATTTCTACGCAAATGCCACAAAATATTCCCGCTTACAATACGCCAAACAGCACAGAGACAAGCCTCAAAACTTCTGGAACAAAGACATTTGGAGTTATGAGACCAAAATTAAACTTTTTAGCCACAACCATAAACGTTACATTTGGAGAGGAGTCAACAAGGCCCATGATGAAAGGTACACCAATCCTACTGTGAAACTCGGAGGTGGATCACTGATGTTTTGGGGATGCGTGAGCTACAAAGGCACAGGAAAACTGATCAAAATTGATGGAAGGATGAATGAAGCATGCTATCAGAAAATACTGGTGGAAAATTTACACTCATCTGCCCAGAAGCTGCGCATGGGACGTTCTTGGACGTTCCAACATGACAATGATCCAAAACACAAAGCCAAATCAACCTGCCATTGGCTACAGCCAAGTGGCCATCTCAGTCTCCTGACCTCAATATCATTGAGCCACTCTGGGGAGATCTCAAACGTGCAGCTAATGCAAGACAACCAAAGAATTTACAGGAGCTGGAGGCTTTTTGCCAAGATGAATGGGCAGTTTTACCATATGAGAAAATAAAGACCCTCATCCACAGCTACCACAAAAGACTTCAAGCTGTTATTGATGTTAAAGGGGAAAATACAAGGTATTAAAAACAGGGGGTGTAAACTTTTGAACAGGGTCAATATTGAAGTTTCTGTTGTCATTATGATTTAAAAAGAGTAAACTAATCTTTTTTTCAATAAATGTCTTCACCCAACCACTAACCATGAGTGACAGAAAGGTTTTTGTGTTATCATTCATATTTTCTGAGAAAAGGCCAAATAATCAGAAATTCTGCTGGGGGGTGTAAACTTTTGGGCACAACTGTAATTAGCTCCTTCTAAAATGCAGGTGGATTTTTCTTCAATGTTTTAGGAAATCCCTCTATATGTTTTTGAGATGTCACTTTTACAAGACTGTGCCTGTGGACGCACAGATGAACACAGATATCTCGTATTTTATTTATTCTCCTGTACTGCACTTTGTTTCAACTATGGATATCGTTTTTTTAAGCGCTTAACAAATAAAGTTGGATTGGATTGGATTGGAGACATACGGAAAACATCATACATTCATTCATAGTCTCATCAGTGTGGAGGCATAAAGCACTTTTCTCTGCAGCATGAAGTTAATACAGTTGTTTGACACCTTCCCTGAATCAGTTTACAGGAGCCAACATTAGAATAAAAGTAAAATTACATTGTCTCAAGAGACTTATTTAAGCAAGTCTCTTGTGTTTCTTAACAATGACACATCTGCCTTAATTCCACGCATTTCTTATCTAGATAAAAACTCATAAGAGCTTTAAATTTGCGTTAAGCCTCTGATAGTTTTAGATTTGTTATGTGTTTTAAAACAATAGTTAAGTCTCCATATGGATATTAAGCTTTGCTTGCTTTCTGTAAACACTTTTCCTCATACTGGCTGAAAGTAAATAAGTCCCTAAAGTGCATCCTCTTCAAATGATCGGGGGACAAAAAATAATCCGCATTTAGTGCAATGGTGTTTTAAATGTTTATTTGAAGTTAATATGGGTCCTCAGCAGCCTGAGATTATCAAATCAAGTGGGTATTATCCAAATCCAGCCTGTTTCCTTCCTTTTTTCCCTAGACAGTGTCTCTGCTCTGTGCCATGGGATGGTACATAAAAAGGACATTTTGTAGTAAAAGCCCATTGAGTACACCTGCTGCTTTGGACTAACTCAAGCAGAAAACTTCAGCTGCAGATGATTTTCAGAATTTGCTTTGGCACAGACGGATGACTGTATTTCATTCCCTGTCTCTTTCATTCTAAATGCATTATGAGGAGATTTTTTTCACAGCTGCTCTGAACAGAAGGGTGGATTTCAGGCTGCAAAACCTGTTTGAATGCTCATATGGGCACCTGAGTGTGTTAGGGACAACTGGAAAGTAATAAAACGACCTGTTGGCTGTGCTGATTACTTGAAAAAAGTCCCTTTTAAACAGATAATGGAATTATAAATTCTGTTCTGAGGAATGACTTTTAGGCACCTTGGTGATTGTTGTGAAAACACTTTGTAAAAGAATAAGAGTAGGCAAGCATAAGGCCAGTTCAAACTTTACAACAGTTGTCACTGTGTTTGTGAAAGTCACACAGTGCTCTTTGTCTTTTAGTTATAAATAGGGATGCATGCTGTTATTGGTACAATATCGATATTAACCTAAAACAGTGAAAATCTTTTTTGGCTGATGTTGATTTTTTTGCTGATATTTACAGCGTATATATCAGCCATACATATTTCCCTTGTTGGCAGTCAAAATACACAAATGTACCATGATGCTTTATCTTGTAATCACTGCACAGGCACATTTCAAAATAAAGAGTTTCATTTTCTTCAGGAGGGAAAGTAGTTTTTCCAAGTTATGTTTTCTAACTGACTAACTAAATCTCTATACACTGTACCACAGCCTTAACACTAACAGGGAGAATCCAGGTGTTTTGAAAAGAGGCTGCTCAAGATAGCCAGGTAGCAATGCTTGGTGATATACAGATGTCAATGGTGCCCCTGAAGCCCAATTAACCCACTTTTAAAACTACATAAAAACAACATTGGCTAAAATAGATGCAACAGTAAGATTCTTTGCAGCTTTTAAGTTTTCCTGGACACCGACCCTGAGTTTAAAACTATTCTTTGTTAGGACACAGGGGCTATGTCAGACCTGGACAAGTCCTCAGGAGAAACACAAAAAACACTAACTTCACTGAAGCTGAGATGCCATTAGCTGTAGACATGAGAGAATATCTTTATAAACCAAAGCACACAGAGGAAGAACTATTGCGGATGGAGACACAATCACAGGTAGGAAGAGTAAAGGAGAAACTGTTGTGGAAACTGAGGAGCAGGAGATCACAAATTGCCTGGTGGTGCAGATGCAAAAGCTGTGAACCTATGTCCACGAACATGGAGGCCTTTTACTTTTGGTTGGCCCTAAAATCACAAGTGCAGTCCTGATCAGTAGAATCGGCACTGCAGATGTGTGAGTTCTAAGTCCATATTCTGAACAACAACCCAAAGTTGGTGAAGGTCTACATCGTGCAACAGAATATGGTGAAATCTGAATTTTTACAAAAATCAAGAATAAGACTGTCTTGCTCAAAGTCATTTTCTGCATCCTCAACACTGTAACTGGAGGAATATGTGCCCACAGACATACCTGTGGGCACTGATGGCTGTACTTGTTCTTTTCCTATTTGAACAACATGTGTGCTTGGTGTAGAAATGACACATAGACAATAGACACATGCTTCATACCAAAATTGCACATATTTCATAACAGAAATCTTTGTCTTTAGGAGTATACTACTATACAGTGTGCAGACATAATTCAGCAAGGTTTGATGACTAAAAAATAAAACATTCCCAATGCCAAATGTCTTAGACTTATACCTCTGTGTGATAATGTGATATCACACAGGAGTGCTTCTTAACTTTTATTCAAAGCATATCTAACCTTACATTACATGATTGGTGCAACCACTTTTTAAAGATCAAAATATCCAGCAAATATGCTGGCTATAACCCATGTGATTTTGGATGCGCAATGATCAGCTCTTGTAAGCATTTAGCAGTTAATGACAGTCGAAGAGAATTTCTTGTATGCACAGTTCAAGATAGATTTTAATCATGGACCTTAAATATTTCCCCCAGCAATGATAAATGTATGATTACAAACCTACCACAGAGACAAGTTATTATCGCACAGGCCATGTCCAGCCAGCTTTACTGGGTGGCTGGAGTTCCAAATAAAAGAGGGAGTGATCGTGATTGATTAATTATTTAGCCCTGGGGTGTCACAAAGAGCTAATTTAGATAGCGTAATTAATATAAGATTAATTGCTTTGCACACTGTAGTCAAGGTTAAAATGTTGTTTAATAATTTATATATTCGAGAATACCCACACCTCAGTTGTCTGGGTTCAACCTGTTTTTTACGAGTCTCTGTGCCACAATTAAACTGAATGCAAACCTTGATTCAGTCCTGCAGCTTTGGATGCCTTCCCATACACTAACACCCCATTTTGCAGATATCACAGTGTCGAAATGAAATAATGTAGGTACCGTTATGCGAGAAAGAGTAATCAAGCAGTCACAGAATGCTCTCTGTATATGCTTTCAGACATTTTCCATACTCCAGACTCTCGACTGAAAAATGATAGTCTGCAATAACAGAAAAAGCCTTTTGGATGGTGCCTTATCTACACTGTCATATTTTTAAGATTGCTCTGAGGATCTCACAAACTGTCTCTCAGCAGACTTTCTTTTCATTTGTCTAGTAAATATGATAAAGTCATAGGGGGAAAATATCACATCCATAACCTGGAACTAGCATCTGGCAGTTATTTGCTCTCATAAGGCGAGCAACTGCTGGACAATGGAAGTACAGTGATTGGATCAAGAGGAGGGTCTGTTTTTCTTTTTTTTTTGTGGTTGTGGGATCAGTAGAAATATTCTCTCTTTGATGGTGTAAGCGCAGGTGTTGGATTGTGGCTTTAGATTATAGAGCTGTTTAATAGTATGAGGAACAAATTATTACATTTACAAAAAATCAATTAAATGTAAGGTAACAGCAACCCTTGACCCCATAAAATCAGTCAATCTACCTCATCTCCAAAGAAAGTTCTTGTAAAAATTGACAAAAATCTCTCAAAGCATTCCTCAAACAATATGCACACAAGATTCGATGTGATAGGTCATAGTTACCTTGGCCATGTATCTTGATAACGTATTCAGTTCCTCATTAAATCAGGGAGAATTTTTACTCATTTCTTAAAAACTTGACCATTGAACTTTGTCTTCAGATTTCTAATCAGGGCATCCATCAGTCTGAGTGGGCATATGTCTGAAATACAGAGAAGCCACCCCAAAGTACTCTTGATATGACATTCTCAAGCAAGGTATGACTATAAAACCCACTGACCTTGATCTTTAGCCTTTGGAATCAGTGTAGTTCATTCTTGAGACAGCATGGATATTTTTTTCAAAGGTCCAAGAAAATCTCTCAGAGCATTCGTGAGACAGTGAGATAAATCCAAGGATTGGATTTAAAACCAAAAAGGCCTTACCCTTTAACTTATGACATTCAAAATCTGCCCAGGGCAAACTTGAAGCCAGAGCAAGTGCAAAGATGCAAAGAAGGGAGTCATCAGCCCACCATGACTGACCCTTTTTAAAACATTATCCATATGCAAAAGATTTGGAATAAACAGGCGTCAGTAGCAGATGTTTAACTGCTCTGTAACATCAGCTTAATGCTGGTATCAGGCGCCCCCATCTGCTTATCCAGAGAGAAAGTTTTCATATTGAGCAGAGGAAGAAAACTCTTTGACATACCAGTTTTCAAGATTAAACATGAGAGAAACACTGACACACTCACAATGCCCACTGCAAAAAAAGCCTTCTTTGAAGCACTGGATTGACTTCTAAGGGAGTCATATTGATGCATTCACTCACTCTTGCAGATTATGGTGTATAGAGTTCATATCTATTTTCCTTGTCATGCACACTAACAAACAAATGTTTATTTCACTGGGAGCGATGTGGGGCTAGAATTATGCCCATTCAGGCTTCGGCTTGTAAGCTGCAGCAGGTGAAACTGAACCCTAAACCTTCCCACTAAAAGATGACCACCTCTGAAACTGAGTCCCAGCTGGGTTTTGTCCATCACCTCAAGAGATAGAGATGAATTGTTCTACAGAAAGGCTTGCTCTCCTTATACACACAACTTTTCAATTTCAAACCTGGCTGTGTCCCAAGATTTTGATAAGTTACCAAAATAATTCTCCATGCTTTCTAAGACTGCATTCAGGCATTTTTTTCTATCCAAAGCCGTCTGACCATGATGTGATTTAGTTGTGGTATTTGGATGAAAGGACCATAAAGTTAACCATAGCTTTTTTCTATTGTTATTCAAGAAAATACCTGCATTACTTATCATAAACAAATTAATAAAACTGGCTTTTACAAGAGACTATTGATAAAAAGCAATACTGTGCTTCACTTTTTCTTGATTTGTCAAAAGCTTTTGCTACTGTGGACCATGCTGTTTTAAAGCATAGGCTTCTTTGTTTGGGTCTGTCAGATCATGCAGTTTCCTGGTTCACAAATTATTTGAGTGACAGAACACAGTGTGTTAAATGTGACGGTCTGTGTTCTGAATTTGTGAGTGTCCACTAGGGGGTTCCACAAGGTTCAGTATTAGGGATTCTCCTATTCATAATGTACATTAATGAATTATGACAAAATGTGTCGGACGCCAGTATGCATTTTTATGCCAACAAGACTATTATATATTGCGCTGGCATAACCCCTGCTAAAGCTATTGAACCTTTGCAGAAGGCTTTTGATGTTGTCCAACACACACTTCAAGAGCTAAAACTAGTTCTTAAAGGTGTAGTCAGCGATGTGGGAGAAAACGAGTGGGGAGGTTGTTGATAAACAAATTTAGACCCGCCTCCCGAAAGCTGATCGACGTGCATCGTCATGGAAAAGGCCGTAGAAACTGCGAAGCTGACCAACGTAGCTAAGGTAACCCTGACTAGTCAGACAACTCGACTGCCATTATTGATAACATCACAACAACAGTACATTCTAGCAGATTAGACAATAAGATGAATGCCCGAGGGCTGTTACTGTTATGTGAAGAACCACAGAGCTAATGTTGCTTACCTATCCAGCAGAAAGACGGCGACATCTGTGTCCTTTTTCAGGTCTTTCAATTAGCGGAGTTCTCTCCACCGTCGGAAAGCAACACCAATGTTGACCCGGGTCTTCGCTCTTTCATGGTCATAGCCCTTCTTTTTCATTTTTCACTCCTCTGACCTTTTTCTTTTGGTCTGTTTTTCAGCCATTGCTACTGCACCTATTTTATCTCTCTCTTACGCTAACTGTGCACGCCACGTAACCTACTACTCCCCCTCCCCCCTCTGTCTGATCTGCGCATGAGTATGATCGCCCCTTGGATGTGGGGGGGTGTACCCTGTTTTGGTAACTCGGCCCGAGCCCCAGTATTTACTTGCTGAAATTCAGAGCCAAGGCTGTGTATTGAAACTGGACTTTTTTTTTCAACATGCTGTCAGTGGTGACATCTTGGGGATGGAGAGGAGAAATACGGTGATTTTGACAAATACTGCATTAGATTAGAAGATTAGAAGATCACTGACTACACCTTTAATGCTGATAAGACTAAGCTTATGTTGTTTAAAAACTCAAAGAAGATATCTCAAACTCTCCCCACAGTGTCTAACCCTAACCAAACTCTTGAGGGAAATGTTGTCGAGGGGGTGTTACTTGATGACTCCCTCAGCTTCAAGCCCCATATTAACAATCTTGTTAAGAAACTCAAACTGAAATTGGGATTCTGTTTTTGAAATCAATTTTGTTTTTCCTTCGAGTCAAAAAAGCGTCTTGTCACTGCAACAATTTTATCGATTTCAGACTACGGAGATTTGTTGTATATGACTGCCTCAGATCAATGTCTTCGAAAGATTGACGCTGTGTATCATGCCTCTCTGAGGTTCATTACCAACTGTAGACCCTTGACCCATCATTGTGAACTGTATTCTTGATTGGGATGGCCTTCTTTGTCCACCAGGAGACTGCGACATTGGTACACTTTTATTTACAAGGCCATGCTTGGACTACTGCCCTCCTACATTTGTAATTTGATCACTTGGAGAAGTGTTGATTCGTGTGGTTTGCGTTCAAATGATCACTTGTTGCTTTCAGTTCCATTTGACCGCACAGAACTGGGAAAGAGGGCTTTTGTATACTCTGCTCCATCTGCATGGAACATGTCGCAAAAAGACTGGAAATCAACTGAGCTTGTTTCTTTAAATGCATTTTAATCCAGACTGAGAGCACTTGAGACAGCCTCCACAAATTGTAATTGTTTTTTGTAATATTAATTTGTGATTGTTAATTTCCGTAATCTTAGCCTACTGTGTAACTTTGCTGTCTCTTGGCCAGGACTCCCTTGACAAAGAGGTTCTTAACCTGAATGGGACCTTCCTGGTTAAATAAAGGTTAAATAAATAAGAATAAAAAACTATTGATGAGGCTTTTTGGATGACAACACACAGAATCAGTAATCAGCTATTCATTTTCATTGTTTAGCTGGGCTTGCTTGATTTACTGTCTATAATCAGACATATCCATCTTGCCAAGGTCAAGTCTCCAATAATTGTGCTGAGCCCAAAGCAGCACGGCCTGTCCGGGACTTTTAAAGCAGGAAGGGAGCTCTGAGATGACAGCAGGAAATTACTGCTCATACAGAGATTAGCACAGATGCTAACAGCTTTGGTAGAAGCTTAATCAGATACAGACTGCATGTCTTTATAAAATTAAAAACAAATAACTCTGAAAAAAAAATTGATGGAAAGGATATTTTCACTTTCCTTCCATCACATTTTGGTGGGAGATTTTTCCCTGAAGTGGCTCATGTTTTGTACCTTGCACCATGACAGTAGCATCTGCCTACTACATTAACTGATTGGCCTGCAATGAATGCGACTGACAGAATGGTTGTCCAATCATCTGTTGGATATGCTTTTTAAGGGTTCAGCCCATCTCCCAACATTTTGTATGAAGTGTTGCACAGATGAACTAAAGAAATGTATTGAAAATGTATTGGAAAAGGGGAGGGGGGGTATTGAATGGTCCATCAAGTCTGCTCAGTTAAAAGAGCCCACCAAAAACATGTTTTTGTCTAACCTCTCAACGGTTACCCAGCAGACTGGGCCTTGATAGAGTGTCAGTTGTACAGAAAACTGTACCGTATCAGAGAAGAAGCAAAGTTAGCCTTAAACAAGGAAGTGTTATCCTTGGGACATGGATTCCCAAATAAGAGGGAGTAAATGGAAGACTTTGTCACAAGGACATATACACAGGCATCAATATGTTGCTTCTCCATTTTAAACTGTATTTAGAGAGGGTCCAAAAGAGGTAAATTTTTTGAGGATCTGAATAGTAAATTGAAGCCAATGTGAAAAAGAATGTCTGTTACATAAAGCATGATATTAAAAGTGTTTTGTTAAAAACTATAGATGAGGGGGACCGAGCTGATATTTTCAGCTAAAGTTATATTGGCATGTTCCCCAGCTAAATCAGTGACAGCTGTCAGAGTGTCATTGGACTATTATCTAAATGTGGGGCAATATTGACAGTGCAGCAGAATCATTGTATGATGTACTGTATATGTTACTGTATGATTAATGGAAGAGGTGTTGGGTTAAAAATTGTCCAGCTGAGACTCATTTTTATTTGGACAACAATAAATGGAACAGAGAAGTGATAACACAACCACTTTAATCCCTTGACTTTTAAGGTTTCCACCATTGTAAGACATTCAGTGGTGAGTTAAACATGTGCCCTTTGGATCCAGAGACACGTCTTGGTTCTCACTTAAAGGAGACATATCATGCTGATGCATGATTTAATACTTACATATAATAGAATAAATTTGAAAACAAGACCTTACACCCCCTTAATTTTCAAAAAATGAGATATTGTATTTTTTCTGATATCCTAGAACGAGATTTGATGCCTCCGAAATAGGGCATTGCAAGATGTCCGCGAGATTTCAAACGCCGTGACGACACGAGGTACCTTTCTTTTTATTGGAGTAATCTGATAAAACACTTCCTCCTCTGTGATGTCCGTTAGCCACAAACCGTCACCGAGGAGCACATCCACCAGCAGGGGTATATAGGTCCCTTGCTCACATTCACTCATTACCAGCTCTTGCCTGTAGGGGGACTCAATACGCGGCCACTGCATTGAGCCTGCCGGAAAATACAGTAGAAGGAGAAGGACAGGCTGGCTCTACCCCCGATAGACCTGACCAATTGGAGCACAAAGGGCTGAGACGTTGCGAGGTAACTTTAGGTCAGCCTTGAGACCGAGTGTTTCAACGTGGGCTTCATAATGGCCTAAAACGAGGATATTGAGAATGCTATTGTGGGGCAATGAAGGAACTAAATGACTTGTACTGAGGGCAGAAATGCTTTACAGGCATCCTAGTCTGGCATAGTGAAAAGGAGAAACAAGCATGATATGTCCTCTTTAAACAATTCACAGTCAATGATATAGAATATTTCACATTTAGCTTCACCAGTCTTTATAATACAGGCTTCAGTCACACTGTTGCTCTGTCTTACCTGTTCACCAGCCCTCAGATGTAATAACACATCCAGCTGTGTTACTAACACAAACTGGACTGCTCATTTATTGCCACAGCAGTTATGAGAAAGAAGTTCTGTCAATACACGTTACTGCTTTTGAAGCTCTGATCATCACACCGTTAGAGCGGAGCAGACAAATGAGAGGGCCTGCCTGATGCAATAGCTTGAAAACTTGGTGTCTCTCTAACATCATGCTTCTATAGAAATTAAGTTTCACCACATGCAAAACAAGGTGCATGGGCTAGTGGTTAGAGGGAACAGCTCTAGAATAAGATCAGAATAGCAAACATGATCCTAATGTTAATATAATTTCTAATAATCTGCAGCATATAAGAGAGCTCACTCAAAAGGCGTCTGCGTGCAAACTCTGTATAGGCACTGACCTTACCAACCAGTGGAAATATGGATCTTTGAAATAACAATTTACCCATCAACAATACTGATGTTTATTTTCTGTTTTTCATCTCAACCCAAAAAATGATCAGGTTGTCCGACAGGTGACTCCTGACTCAAGGTGCCAGTACTGAACTCCAGTGGCACAACAGATAAGCATCAGCCTCTGATGATGGTTCACGCACATAGGAGTTCATTCTGAACCTCTCTCCCTACTCCAATTGTAGTTAAACTCCCATCAGATGCTTCTTTCTTCTGGAACACGCAGAATATGAACATCAAAAACATCTTTAACTTCATTTTTTTGCCTCTACTCTCACCATTCGATTTTTTTGCATTTTTAATCAATTGATTATACATCATTAAACATGTTTGTCTGAGCGTTCCCTAATGCTTTTTTATTCCTGCTGATATTGAATGTACTGTAGCATCGTTCCCCTTACAGCTTATTTTTTCCTTTAATTGAAGTCCTGAGTTTCTCAAGCAATTTTTAGTCTGATGTTTGTGTTTGTTTTTTCAAGTATGTGCTTTTTCTGTTATATGCCCTGATTTGAGGTTTTTGACCTATTTTGCATTTAGATGGTCTAATTTTTTTAAATCTTTTTTTGTCTTCTTGGTAGGGTCCCAAAATATTTGGAGAGGTTTTCAATTCCCCTTCTTTCTAAAGTACTAATACCACATGAGGTTAAAGTAACATTTTGCAAGTAATGTGCAAAATGTAGCACCTACCATGAACTTGAGATATATTTAGAACTTTTCTAGTCAAATGTTTGACAACTCAAAGCAGGATAGAGGTCAAATCTACCTATTCAAACCCATTCACTCTCAGATTCACTCACTGATAGCATTCAAGCCATCACACTCTTTCAATCCTTTTTACAAACCACTGATGCAGCAGTAGGAGCAACTAGAGGTTAAGGGTCTTGCCCAAGGCCACATTACCATGTGACCGCTGTAGCTGGGCTTGAACCTGCAACCCTTCTGATTACCAGCCAAGCGCACTACCAGGCACTGGCACGCACTTTGAGTTCAATATGGATTTTTTTTGACTAAAGTAGCTATTGAAATGTCTATCAGAAAAAAATCTAATATTCTGAATCCTGAATGTAAAGATCCAGAGTTGTTAAATGGACTCTCTCTCCCATCAGCTTCTGGAACACTTACACACACGCATGCAAAAAAACATCTTATCTTCATTAACCATCCTTCTACTCTACCACAATCAGTTTTTTGCATTTTAATCAATTGATTATACATCATTTTACTGATTGGTCTGAGTGCCCCTAAACATGCTTTATTCCTGCTGATATTGAATGTACTGTAGCATCGTTCCCCTTACAGCTTATTTTTTCCTTTAATTGAAGTCCTGAGTTTCTCAAGCAATTTTTAGTCTGATGTTTGTGTTTGTTTTTTCAAGTATGTGCTTTTTCTGTTATATGCCCTGATTTGTGGTACCTTGAGCTCTCTTTAAGAAATTTACCATGCTTATTACTCTAATTTTTTTATATTTTTTTGTCTTCTTGGTAGGATCCCAAAAATATTTGAGAGGATTTTCAATTCCCCTTCTTTCTAAAGTGACAAATATGTTTTGCAATAAGTAAGTGCAAATGTAGCACCTTACCATGAACTTGAGATATATTTAGAACATCAAATGTTTAAATGCCAAGAGGATAGAGGTCAAAAGCATTCAGTAACTCATTTCAATTAAGCTACAATATAAGTTTATTTCTCCCTTGCTTCATGGTTTTTGTCACACATTTTTCTCTGACTTTTTCACAGTGGGATGCCATCACAGAGATGGATGAGCAGAACAGACCCATCCATACCTTCCAGGTCTGCCACGTCATGGAGCCAAATCAGAACAACTGGCTTCGCTCTGGATGGATCCAGCGGCAGGCTGCACAAAGAGTGTGTATCACATACTTTCCCCTATACACACTGAACTTGTTAAGAAACCTTGGCCTGATATTGTGATCAAATGAAGCAGTCTTGAAGCAGAGCTCGGCTGTGACATTGACTCAAGGACGAGAAAGTGTTAAAGTAACTGCAGGGAACAAAATATCATATCAGGGGAGGAAAAAATGTGGGAGGCAGGTGTACAGTCAAGAGAAATGTGAATATAATTTCCTGAAATGCACTCGGTTGCTGCTGGTTATACAATGTCAGCATTAAGCTTTTTATTTGTGCTGCCCAAATATTTATAACTGCATTAAAATCACCGACTTAAAGGATTTATTTGAGCAAAGGACTCAGTTTGTATTCAGTCAGGCAGTACGCAGAGCCAACTCTAAAATGTGTACAGCCCTGTATGTTCAATGTATAATGAGCTGACATTTGTTTATTATTTATGAATACCCTGACTCAGGTATATGTGGAGCTACGCTTCACACTCAGAGACTGCAACTCCATTCCCTGGGTGTCTGGTACCTGCAAGGAAACATTCAACCTCTTCTACCTGCAATCAGAGGAGCCGCTCCCTGCAGGAACACGGTTCAGACCCTCTGATTACGCCAAGGTTAGTTTTGGGAAATTTTGTCATTAAAAAGATCCGATTTCATTTTGGCATCACTCAGTAAGCCATAAACATTCATCATCTATAAACTAAATGGGGATTTTCACCTCAGGAAGCTGATCCCTATTTGCAATGCCATTGAATCAAGCATATGTACATTCAGTCTTTCTGCCAAGACTTTATTTTTCAGTGTTGTGTTAATGGGCTGCAACATAAGCACTGTTATTTCTGGGTACATAACATTACCCACTGTAGCACATATTAATGTGTAGAGACTATGTTTAATCGAAGAATAAATGTTTACAGTGGCTTTACTCTCATTCAATTCAGTGGAATGAGCCTGAAAATTAAACAGATTAATTTATTTATTCATTTATTGGCAGTCAAAACAGAAAAGGTTTGCTAAAAACAGCATCAAATATGAGTTAGCCATTTTCCTGCAAAAGGCAAATTAGCTGCCAGCAAAAAGGGCACTGCTGCCTTCCTTAACTAATCAATCAATCCATCAATCAATCAATCAATCTTTATTTATCAGTGAGCGCTATCTGAAGACATTTTACAATAAAGCAGGCTGAAGACACTCTTCATTTTATGGATACAGGTAAATGCATAGATACATATATACATACAGTATACAAAACTATGAATGCTCTGATTACTGCTTCGCAGACTCTTGGCATTCTCTTTATAAGCTTCAAGAGGTAGTCACCTGAAATGGTTTTCACTTCTCAGTTGTGCCTTGCCAGGGTCAATTAATGGAATTTCGTGCCTTTTTAATGGGGTTGGAACCATCATTTGTGTTGTTCAGAAGTCAGGCTGATGCAAAGCTGACAGCCCTATTAGACAACTGTTAGAATTAATATTACATATATATATAACAATATACACACACACATATATATATATATATATATATATATATGTATATATATATATATATATATGTGTGTGTGTGTGTGTATATATGTGTATATATATATATATGTATATATATGTATGTGTGTGTGTATATATATATATAAATATATAGATATATAAATATATAAATATATATATGTGTATATATGTATATATATATATCTATATATACTCAACAAAAATATATATATATATACTTTTGTTTTTGCTCCCGTTTTTCATGAGATGGACTCAAAGATCTAAAATTCATTCCAGATAAACAATATTACCATTTCTTTCAAATGTTGTTTACAAATCTGTCTAAATGTTTGATAGTGAGCACTTCTGCTTTGCTGAGATAATCCATCCCACCTCACAGGTGTGCCACATCAAGATGCTCATCGGACACCATGATTAGTGCACAGGTGTACCTTAGACTGTCCACAATAAAAGGCCACTCTGAAATGTGCAGTTTTGTCTCACAGCAAAATGCCACAGATGTCGCAAGCATTGAGGGAGCGTGCAATTGGCATGCTGACAGCAGGAATGTCAACCAGATCTGTTGCTCGTGCATTGAATGTTCATTTCTCCACCATAAGCCGTCTCCAAAGGCGTTTCAGAGAATATGGCAGTACATCCAACCGGCCTCACAACAACATTCCACAGGCCACATTTGACAATCTGATAAACTCTATGTGAAGATGTGTTGCACTGCATGAGGCAAATGGTGGTCACACCAGATACTGACTGGTTCTGAGTCCCCAGACCCCCAATAAAGCAAAAAAAAAAAAAGCACATTTCAGGGTGGCCTTTTATTGTGGACAGTCTAAGGTACACCTGTGCACTAATCATGATGTCTGATCAGCATCTTGATGTGGCACACCTGTGAGGTGGGATGGATTATCTCAGCAATGCAGAAGTGCTCACTATCAAACATTTAGACAGATTTGTGAACAACATTTGAAAGAAATGGTAATATTGTTTATCTGGAATGAATTTTAGATCTTTGAGTCCATCTCATGAAAAATGGGAGCAAAAACAAAAGTGTTGCGTTTATATTTTTGTTGAGTGTATATATATATAGTCAATCAGGCATCATGGCGGCAAGAAAAAACCTTATGTTTTCAGCAGGAGATCTTGAATGTGGATCCCAGTGCACATGAAGAACAGCCATCCACATTATGCTGTGTTGAGTGTGTGGGCCATGGGGGGAGGTGGGCAGAAACAAGTTGACTAAAGTAAGAACTAAAGCTAGTAACGGATCCATGGGCCAATCATAGACCTGACTTTATCATATTTGTTTCTGCTGAATATAAATTTATTAGAGGTTAGCCCCTTGAGATGTAACATGTCATTTTCAGGAGGAACCTCAGGTCTGTGTGATTGTAGTGATAATTTTACAGAATTTTAATCAGTTATTATAATGAAAAGAGTAGTGCTGCCAGACAATTAAAAATTAATGTAATTAATGCACTAAAGTGACAGCCCTAGAAAAGAGTAATAAATGGATATTTTGAGCTGGTAATGGGGGGGTGGGGGGGACAAAAGACTGAAAATTAGAATTTACAGTAGTGTCAGAGTCATGGACATCCAGACCATAAATTTTCCCTTCCATATTTTTCTCCACTGAGTATGAATTAGTTAAAGGCAAGCCTCTTGGGATGTGGCAAGAGGGATCAAGAGGGACTTCATGTCTATATGGTGCCAAAGATAGTTACTATGGATGTATAATCAACCATGGAAAGAGACATCATGCTAATGTCTGCATTAACAACAACATTGATTATGAACTAGAATGGGACAGAACAAATGGCCAAAAATTGTTCTAACTTCCTAATGTGTGCATGGGGCCGAGGGTCAAGAATTTGAGGCATGCGCCTTACTAGAACATAAAAACATCAAAAACTAATTGCTCTTAAAGCACCTTGAAATTAACACATTTCTGCAATGATTTTGACAGCTGTAATATTCAGTAATTTAGCTGATCACTTGTCTTGCCTCAAGTATTTACCTACCTTTTAAATGAAAGATAATTGTTTTATTTTTACATCTTTAATGTAGACTGCGTGTCATTGCAGTTGCAGTAACCAAGCTGCCTTATTACAGACACGTTGCTTGTCATTGCCGTGAAACTATTCAATACAAAAATGCATCTCAATAATGTTTTGTACCACTTTCTGTGGTCGACCAGTTTGAAACCAAAGGAAACAGGGAAGGCATGCAGAGGTGGCACTGGGTCATTCTCCAACTTTTAACAGTCTTTGGTCTCTGCTCATCACTTCTTGTTCTGTTTTATTCCTTGCATTAAATGTACTATTTTACATACCAAGTGTTTTATGGAAGTTGGGCGGTTTCATGACACGGTACCAGTCAGATTTGTGGCTCAAGTTTTGAGCAGATTCTTATCTGCTTATAATCTAGAGATGTCTGTTTACAAAGACAAATTATCCAAAAAACAATAACTGGTTGCCCATTTCTGGTTTTAATAGATGGCCTCACGCATGTATCAGCTAGAACAAACATTGTCATTGTTGATTCATTTGTCGTGCTGAAGAATCTCCTCTGTCTTCCCTTTATCAGCTGTCTGACTATCATGGGCTATGCTTAAGAAATATGTGTGACCACTTGTTTGCAAGCTGATGAAGACCTCTATGATTTAAACATTTTGCTTGCTGGATGATTTAGTCACTGCAATACAGGTCTTTTAGTATTTTTTTCCTCTTCATCGTTGTGTCTGCAGTGCATGTTTTTTTGTATTTAAGTGCAAATAACAAATAAATCATTGTCAGAACAAATCCAATGGGAAACAGGATGTAATTATGGAGGATTGCATCCCACCTGCATCTTGCTTTCTGTGTCAGGACTTTCCTCTTCAATGTCTTTTTATTATGGATGCTTATGTTAATTCTGTGCTTAGTTATTTAGTAAGTGACATTCAAACACGTCAAAGTAATTGTATTTTTTGTTGCAGGTGGACACAATAGCAGCAGATGAAAGTTTCACACAAACAGATCTTGGAGATAGAGTCCTCCGCCTCAACACTGAGGTCAGGGAGGTTGGGCCAGTGACACAGAAAGGTTTCTATCTGGCCTTCCAGGATGTGGGAGCTTGTATCGCTCTTGTATCTGTAAAGGTCAGTAACAGAGGTGGTCTTTTTTTATTTTCCCTGAACTACAGCCATGACCCTGTTTGCTTTATTTCTGTCAAAAAGAGTGGCAGTTCCTCAGCTACGGCTTACTTTTTTTTACTTTAGGTTTTCTACAAACGCTGTCCATCCACTCTGAGGAATCTGGCAGCCTTTCCAGATACAGTGCCACACATGGACTCGTCCTCTCTGGTGGAGGTGAGGGGTGCCTGTGTGGAGAACGCAGAGGAGAGGGACACACCTAAGCTGTACTGCGGTGCTGATGGAGACTGGCTAGTGCCGCTGGGCCGCTGCGTCTGTAGCATCGGACATGAGGAGACTGATGGTTATTGTCCAGGTGAGGAACACTCTTGGATGTTTTCTATGTGTGTGTTTGTACATTTTAACAGCAGTGCACTGAAGCTGCATACACAGAGAAGGGAACAAATAAAGTGAGCAAACAGGGAGAGGAGCAGAGAAGGCATTGCATCACATTAACACATCTCCAGGGCCTCTCCAGTCATCTGCAGGACTTTGAGTTCACAGAGCTGCTACTCCCTCTTCTCGCTCTAAGATCCTGCATCCTTGTCTGATCCTCTCCATCCACATCGCTCTTCATCTCTTCACAGCTCCACCTCCCCTCGTCATCTTCTCTCCTCTCTTGTCCTCTTTGTTTACGCTCCACTTACAACCCCTACCGATTCTTCTCCTCTGTGTTGTTTTATATGCTCCATTTTCATTCACTCCTTCTCTTTCTTCATATCACTGTCCTTACAATCCTCCCTCTCTGCAATAAGATTATAAACATAGAAAGAATTTACTTTGTAAAAGCTTGACATTTCAGAAATCTTTGTTTTGACTTTTGAACTGAACCCTTTGGAGGAGTATTTTGGTCAGTCAGGGGAGAGAAATAATATGAGTATGAGAATATTTCTTCATTAGACTCTAAAAAAAGTTCAGAGAATAAGCCAAAAGGTAGAAATGTCCAAAATACTGATGATCCACAATCTTAATGATTAAGTCAAGTGTTTGAAAACTAGGACTCATTCTTGAAAAGTGATGCCTCTGGATTCCCTTTGCAAGCAATTGTTGAACATTTTCTTCTATCATTTCAGAAATATACTCCTCAGATATAGTTTGGGAACATTAACTAAGTTGATTATTTCTCCCTTTGTAATACCAATTAATATTGAATTCAGTGTCATTTAGGGATGGGAATCGAAAACCAATTCCAGTTGAGAATCATTTACAGCTTCATCAAAGAATCGATATCATTAATCTTTTTGATAAAATCTTATCAATTCCCATCCCTAGTGTCATTAGAAAGGCTGATTTGTCACCTTCACAACGAGGTACAACTTATAAGGATTGTGTATTTGTGGAATGAGCAACGCAGCAAAACATGTGGGTAGCATTCAATGAAATTGCAAAATCCCCTCTTCCTCCAGAAGAAAGCCAACAGGTCCAGAGAAGCAACGCGGAGGAATGAGTGTTGTCTTCCCGAGACACCCACTTCACCTTATGACTTTAACTTCACCTGTCTCATGAAACTTGGTCCAAAGTTTGGAATTATTTCCAAGGTTGATACCAATTAATGCTGCCATTCTGCGTATGGAACAAAAACTTCCAGTTATTGGATTTAAAAATGTATTATAATCTTAACACTTACACTTTTTCCTGATATTTCAACTATATTATTGCCCTTTTTGACTTAAATCTTAATGTTTTCCCTCCATGCACAATTCAGAATGTGAGATATGTTTGACTGATTCTTGACACTGCCACTTTATGTACTAGGTCTAACTTTGCTGTAAACGTTAAACTTGCAAGGTTTTTCAATCAAATTCCTGAAATTTTGGCCTTATGAAACATTGGACTTCTTCTCCAGATTTTTATGTTGATATAAATCTTGATTTTTCAGATTTCAAGGTTAATATTTTTCTTTTCTTTTTACATAATTTAAGTTTTTATTGGTAACAAGGTTGGTACATGGAATACACTGAATCAGTGTGCAGAAAAATAAGCTTAAATACATTTAATTTTTAATTGAACTTTTTCTTATCATACACAATTCATTTTCAGTATTTTGATTTTATTCATGACATTTGACTCTATTCTTAGAAATACGGGCCTTCCTCGCTCAGATTCTTGAAATTTGTACATATGGATGACATTTTCCCTCAAAGTTTATTTAATCTTTCTCCTCATTTTTAAGACTCAAATGAGTCTTTATCAATTTCCCATTGCAAATGGTGAGTAATTCCTCAAATATCTTGCTGCTTGCTCGTAGTTTTCTGGTGTTTGAATTTTGACTGTCGCCGTGCTGTTGTAGATAAAGGCATCAAATTTAATCACTGATAAATACTTCACACACAAAGCATCTGAGGACAACATTTTGGGATGTCTCCTCTCTAATTAGTTGTATCAGCACTACCTAAATGTGGCCCATTGTCAGCAAGAACAGATAAAGTTTAAACAACTGTTGTTCCAGATAGTCGTTGGCCTGGTTTCTCAATAAGGCTGTGCAGACAAAGTGGGAGCTAGCTCACTAATTGCCTTCATTTGTTAGTTTCACAGCTAATTTCGCTTGCACCTAGCATTATCTACAACTCCTCCAAACCTCTCTTTTTGTTTCGAGGCACTGATTGTTTCTTGTAATTAAAGCAGGTGCTAAATAGAGCCACACTTCATGATTGCAATTGAATCGTTACTCGCTGCATTTTCTAGATGTACAGATGTCTCAGCTGGTTGGAGTGAAGTTCATAGAGTACCCCTGTGGTGATGTGGTTATTCAGCTTATTACAGGGAATGAAAACTCCAGCAGTCATTAGCACGGCTGATATGTAGGACAGCCTGTGATATCTCCTTTATTTGCTCCTCGAGTGTAATACTTTTTATCTTCTACTCTTTTATCTGCTTTTTATTTATCTTTTCTCTTGCCTGCTCTCAATCATCTCAAAGACGTGCTTATAAAACACGGAGGCCTGTCAAGAGGGATTACTGATGAGACAGGCAGCTTAGGAGCAGCATGCTCAGGGTGTCCCTCCTATATGTCCTATATCATCTCTTCCTACAGCATATATTCACTTTGGGAGAAAGTAGTTTGCTTTTCTTGATTGTACTCTAGTTGCGACAGAGTCAATGGGAGTGGGAGCAGCAGTTACTGTGAATGGGACGGTTTCTTACCTAGCAGAAATCCTCTGGCAATTTTGGAGCATGATGTATGTTTGAAGAATATAAAAGACAAAATTATCATACCATGACAGTCTTGAGGTTATGATGGCTGTACCATATGTATGAATATGTATGAATCTGATTATCTATCTGTGTATCTATCTATGTATCTATCTATGTATCTATCTACAGTATGTATGTATGCATGTATGTATGTATGTATGTATCTATCTATGTATCTATCTATCTATCTATCTATCTATCTATCTATCTATCTATCTATCTATCTATCTATCTATCTATCTATCTATCTATCTATCTATCTATCTATCTATCTATATGTGATGATGACAAAAAAGGGTTAGTTTGACCTACATAAATTGTCAAAATGAACTTAGATATTCAGTCATTTTTTCATTGCAGTAATGTTATATAATAATTTAACATAGTTAGGAAGAGTGTGTATCTCTTCATAACTTAACAGGGAATGCAGTGTGAACACGCAGCCCTTCCATGAGCTAAATTCTGTGCTGTTCTGTCTTTGTCTGTGTAGGTGTGTGTCTGTGTGTGTTTGTGCATGTGTACATTCACTCTGATGTTTGTGCCAGAGTAATATCTCTGTTTTGCTGCTATTATCTGTTCTACTCTGTGGCTTGGAAATGAAGTGTTCCCCTAATTAAGAACCAAACAGTTAAACGGCATTACCATATGCCTATTTTTTAGCCTTTAGGTTATTGCTTTTTTGATAACATTAAGTCGTCACGTATACCAGTAGGCTATGTTGTGACAGCCCCAAACACACACACAATGAAACACACACACATATATTGCACAGTAGGTAAGGACACTTGTCAATAGCAAGATGACAAACCTTTTTGGTTTTGGCAGAGAAGATTCAACAAATTTGTCATTGGCGCAACCCACATACTCAGCTCCGTCTCCCATCCCATGTATGTTCCTTAAAAATGTGGTACCATTTTAAAAGAAAATAAACTGGCTTTTCAGTGGCATAAGATTTATTGCCAAGAAGCATTGTCACAACAAGCAAGTAATCTTCAAACACAAATTCCCTTACGTTTTGTACTGACTTGCATAGCTCAGCCTTTAAAAGTTAGATCAGTTCTATCACCCTTACTGCTAGCAGCCACAGGGGGTTATAGGAAATTTTGGCTGCTTCTTTCTGGGGCTGTCATGTTTTCCATCACTGTGCTTTATTCAGATATGTTAATTTCCATTATTGAGAATTGGTTTATATTGGCTGACAGCTTGATTTCAGTTGAAATAGATCAAACATTAGATCTTTCTGATAGGTTCAATTGTTGAATCTCTTTTAGGGGTTGTGCTAATTGTTGTTAGCCTTGCAGAGCAGACAGACCTGCCTGATTCATTGTCTGAAATCCTGCATGTCGGTCTTGCCAACTTCCAACTTCCTGAGTAGTCTCAATATCGGTGTTGAACGTCGCTTGAAGCTTGTCTTAGGAGAAATCATGTTTTTGCTTTTCTCCCAAACTGGCAATCACTGCTTGGAAACTGGAAGGGAATGCAAAAATCCTCCATGGACATGCAAGTTAGTCTATGGTCATCATGGTTACTCAGTGATACTCAGCGAAATCTGCTTTCCTCAGAAGTTTACCGGAAAAAGTTGGTAGGGATTGTCTTTGACAAGGTTCATGTCACATATAAGTGTTAAATGATACATTTGTGTGGTATAATTTAATGTGAGACGATAGTCTAAGGTAGTTTAAGCTAACGGCTAACAACAGCCCAAGCTACGACATATGTAGCAGCCTTGTTTGATATGGATTGGTCTGTGATGAGTGTGGGGAGCTGAGCAATCTTCCAATCACAAGCTGCTGTTGTTTTTGAAGGTTCTGCCTCTGGAAACATTTTCGAACAGCTCTTTCCCAGATGGATTGGTGAAATATTTCTTTGGCAGATAGATGGAACTGTCCGTCTGGCATGTCAGGTAAAATTATTGTAGGGATTTAACAATAAAAAATACCAATAAAAAACATAAAATATATATCCCCCTCTCATTTTCTAAATTTGATCACACTCAGCCTATGGTGGCCTAATGTGGCCCCAGGGCTGCTAGTTGATGACCACCAGTCAATGGTCTGTTCCAGACAATTGGCATTAGAGTAATAATAATAAGCCTCTGAATTTGAAAGACTGTTATCACATTAACTTGAATAAACACTCCTCTAAGCTGCATATGTGTCTCTTATAAAGATGTTAAAAATGACAGCAGAGCTGTTGCTTGTGTGATCAGCTGAGTCGATGTGAATCGTACCTCAGAAATGTCAGGCAACAAGTTTCAAAGACGATTCGTGAAATTCTCAAACTGCGCATTTGCACTCACAACCCAGGTTAAAAGAGGTGATCAATAGCAACAACATTTTATGGCCTTGTGATTAATGATTCATAGCTTTAAAGATTTATGCCCAATTATTTTTTAGCTCATCAATAATTTCCATGGGTCCCTGCAGAGCCTGTGCGGCAATGAAGATGTGCACTTGGTAAGTATAGTTGCAGGAAGTTTAGGCGTGAACTTGCGATGACTTCTGCTTTCTCCTCGTTTTCATTTTGGAACACTGCTTCAAAGGGTGCTGTGATCAAAGCTGTCTGAGAGGCAGCATGGGGAAAGAGCAAAAGAGGGAGAGAGAGGGGGGTGGAGAGAGAGAGAGGCGGGGGAGAGAGAGGGAGAGAGAGAATAGGGAAAGCCCCAATGCTCCTGAATAGAAGCCGAGCTCTGCGCGAACACGTCCATCTTTCCCTCCCAGCTGCCTAAACAAAGGCATCAGCGCTTATCAAACCCCGCTTTCCACCCCAATAGCATTCTGCCAGACTGTTTTGACATCTCAATCGAGTGCTTTATTATTCTATTCCTTTCATTCGGTGTCAGCCACAAGAGGCTTACTCAGAGATAGGCTGGTTATATCATGACCTAGATAAGACAACATCATAGCCCTAATGCTATTTGTTCCACATCCTTTCGTCACACCGATATATTCCAAAGAACGCAGGGCATTGCGGGAGACACTAATGGAGACGTGGCATTGAATTTCATTTAAATCAAAATAGATATGCAGAGAAGAGCAAAATCCCACCAGACCGATAAGTGATTACATTTATTACAGAAAGTACTATTATATGAAATATTTTTGATTCAACAGTAACTTTGAAATAGAAACCTTTGGAGCCACCACCTGCTGTATTTTCATAAAGTCGGTACCAACGCTCCTTCTAATAGGAAAAATGCAAATGAAATGCGATTTTCCCTGTATAGAAAATCTTTTCCCAAGTTTTCTCATTTTGCTTATTTCAAAGTATGGATTCCCATTATCTCCCACAGAAGCCTGGCAATACACCAACAGATTTGATGCCAGATTTTAACACAGTTTGGCCTTCTCAATGATCACCTTTCCAGGCTTGTCAGACCCCAAAACTTGTCAGATTAATCATTAAGTGTGTTCCCTTACTGCAGCTTTTTTACTGCCACCAGTTGAGTTGGTGCCTCTCTGATTTCCAGTCATTTAAGTTTGGGCTTTAAGGTTAGGCTGCCTTTGGCGCAATTCTTAAAATAGATGACATGAGAAAGCAGGCAGGCAAGCAGGCATAACCAACAGATTTTACTTGTTTAACTCTTTATACGCATTGCCTCTTTTTCAGTAAATATCTTCCCATTCTTTCTCATTATTTTTTGTCACAAAATAAGTCAGTTCAGGACAGCCTGCTAAAAGGTTAAAAGTGGTCAGGGTATCAAAGTATGAAATTATTTTCTCTTCATTTTGATACCCAAAAAAACAAAGGACAAAATAAGAATATAAATAAATGAGAATTTAATCAAGTTCTGTGCTTGTTCTTTAGTCAGATGTAGGCCCGGGAAAAAAATCGAAAAGATTTAAAAATCGAGTTGACAAGTCAAATCGATTTGTTTTTCCTGAAACTCGAGTTTAACGATTATTTTTTAAATTCAACCCGTTCATTTCACATTCACACGAACCCGAGGCTTTCCGTAGTGCACTTCCTGCAGTATGTCACTCTCCTTCCCCCCGAGACGTCACGCACATAAACAACATAGACAACATGGCGGTGACGGCCGTAACCAGCGAGGAGAAAGAGGGGCTCCTGCCCAAGAAAAGTCCCTCAGCGTCTGTAATTTGGAATTGGTTTGGTTTTGCAGCGTCTGACAAACACCAAACAACACCTAGCTGCAAATTGTGTCTGAAGGTAGTTGTCGTTGGTGGTAGTAGCACTTTGTGTCGATTTCTGTGTTGATTTTTTGATCTGGAGACACTGTAAATGCATATTTTAAATATAAATAAAAGTGTATTTTGGAAATAAATTTACAGTGAGTAGTTACTTAATTTTAAATGGGGCGGGGGCATCAAATCGAATCGTGAATCAAGTTTTTTTTTTTTAAATGGAAGATTTTTTGGGGGGTTGGAAATCGCCGAGCTCTTGTGAGATGTGGTCCAACATTGTACTCAAGTACCCTGATTGTTGATCCTTCTTTGTTGGTTTTGTTTTAGATTTTGGGCTCTTATTTTGTAGACCAGGCAAAACATTTTTATCTTGTACGTAAGTCCTTAGTTGACATCCAGATTTTTTCACAATAGTTTACTAAAGTGATTTCTTGAGAACTTTAACTCTTTTCTCTTAAATATTAATGCTTAGTTTTGTGGGATAAAGAGCAAATTCCTCAATCTCAGAAAAAACTACTAAAACATGGACATCATAAAGGAAAAATGGAATGAAAAAAATACGTCTCTTGCCTTAGTTTCTGAATCTATGTCCAAACTGCAACTGTTAATGCATAAAACCAAGAACTTTATTTTTTTATATATATGGTCATAGTTTCATACAAATGGTAGTGATGAGCCGGAGGGCTTGATCAGCTGAAAGGTCAAGTCTAAAGTAACTTCTAAATGTTATAGTCTTTTTAACTTAATAAATCAAGGACTGGTTGATCACTGCTTTTAATTGAATCATCAGCTGACTTTGGGTTACATGCTTTTTTTATCAATACAAAGGGTAGTATAAGTAAAAATTGTGTAGGAGAGACACAAGACCACTGCCACAAGATACTCCGAGTTTTTTAAAGCCTCACCTTTCAGAAAACTCTCATTAAAATACTGTCTGATTTTGGTCTATCAAATACTATGCTCATTTTTTTGATGTCTGAGGCTTATAGAAGTAAACAACACATAGCACTCTCCCTCCTGACTTCTGCTGTCTGAAGACACAGAACAAGCTCCAACTTCTGACCTCATGTTCAGATAAATTGGAGTAGGAAATAAGGGAATCAATACATTCTTTTCATAGTCACATCCGTGTCACTGTGCCCCTCTCGTGTCCATAAAGGAGTGTGTTTACTCTGGCCTCTCATGCAGCTCAGCCAGACTAGAGCATCACTCATTCTCTGTGAACTTCCTATCTGCATATCAAAGCTGAGAGTCCAGGGTAAACACAGTCTCTGCCTCCATCTGTTTCTGACAACGTAAAGCCAAGAGAAAACTTCCAGCACACCCAAACAACTCAAAATCTCTTAGCTGGGATGTCATTATGCTCCTGCGAATGTGCAGTTCCTCCTTTTGTCTGAAGGTCAACTTGTGATTCTCAGGGCTCACATATTCTCAAAGCTATGGTGAGAAGTGCGTTCGGTAAGCATTTTTTAATTGTTGCCATATATATATATTACATAAGCAAATATAATCAATGATTGCTTTTGCATATAATCAAAAGCAATTGGTAAGTCTATTATTTCACAAGTAAATGTAAGAATTTGTTCTCTGATTGTCTAACATCTGTGATAAGTCCTGCCAGTTCTTTCTTTTGGACTGAATTAAACTATTGCATGGCTTACCTGTGTGTAAAGCTTCTTGTTCTACCTCAAGCCTCGCAGAAGACTTGCCATTAATGGCCACGTAAAGCCAGCTACAGTAGAAGGAAGGAAAGGCATGGAAAGGTCACTGGAAACAGTGACAGATGGCCAGTGTTGGGTACATCATTTCCCTCTGTCTGATTGGTTGAACTGGACAGTGAACATGTAAAGGTGATCCTGATCAAATGATGTGAAACAGGTACACTAAAATACACATTTTAACCATTAAAGTATCTTTTGCTTCTCTTTTAGAGTGTTGATGGGTCAGATTGGGGTTGTGGGCCAGCACCCCTAATGAATTACTTGGTAAAAATAGAGTAAACATTACTTATGACATGACCAGGTACTTTCTTATTAAGTATTGTTATATGTTTAATTTTTCACTGCTGAAAGTACGAGGTCACAACACTGGTCCAATTACTTTGTCTTTACTTTATGATGTACCCTTAGATGCTCTGTCTCTTAAAGGCAAATATCAGGGTCATTCTATGTGGAGTTTGCATGTTCTGCCCCCGGATGTTTAGGTGTCCTCCGGGCATTTCAGCTTCCACCCCCAGACCAAAAACAGACTTGACCTCAATAGGGAAATGCCTCATATATGATGGATGGCTTGAAGTTTCAACATTATGTTTTAACTACTTATTCTGAAAAGCAGCAAATTAAATTTTGATCTGTTTATTCAGACAAACGTGCTTTCATGCACCTTACATGTTCAGTTTCATTAGGCTGCATGTAAATCTGCTGAGGGACTGTTTATCATTTCTAGTACGCAATGGTGACTGCATTACAGACAAACATAATACAAAGAATACTTTTTCATGTTTTGCTCTGTGTGTTGAGTAACCCCGTAATTCCCACATGTATTAGTTACTGCCCTCACCTTTGCTGTTTTTCTATTTCATATAAATTCTTTATCCCAGCTGTAAGTGCTACTGTTGACCTGGAGCCAGGTTGAAATAACTCCAATAACTCTTCAGTGAAACAAATAACCATTTTTTATCTATGAGGGATCCGATAAAGTGGTATATCCATGTAAAATGATCACCTTACTCTACCATTCCCTCCAACTAAACAGTGCCTCAACATGTCCTTCAGCTCATTGTTCTGCTTTTCTGGCTCACAACTTCAATCCACTGATTTACTCACCACTCTTTTTAGTCACATTGTGGCAGGCAGGAAGCTGTTTTTAGCCAAATTGCTCTAAAAAGCCACTGAACAATACCTGCCAAACATTAAATGGTGCATAGACAAAGCAACTGAGCAGGTGCTGGGAGTTTGTCTGCAGTTGTTGGAAGAGAAAATATGCCAACAAGTGATGAATATTGTATTTTTAGCTGTTGGGGCGGAGAAAAACTCGACTCCTGAAAAAAAACTAAGCTTGTTAAGTACTTGTTTGTTTTACTGTGAAACAGTATGTCAAGGGATAGGAGGTGTACATCACACAAATTAACTTTGATCCATTGCTTACATATTGCACAACACAGTATAAAGAGATACAGCAAATTAAAGGTACTCCTCTCGTCGCCGGAGAACACTGATGTGCCTTTGGAATTTGTACAGCCATGTGTCAAGCCTATAACTCTAAAGTATCTGATGTTTTAGTTTTTTTTAACTACACTTTAAATAATTTAAATGCGTTGATGTCTGTGTAAAGATGCAAATTTGGTTGCTTTAAACAATCGATGTAAAATCTTAGTGTTGCACATCAACATTGAGCATCAAAGTAAACCAAAATGCCAAATCGTCTGACTTTCTATTGTTAGAAAAGTCTGATAATTCCATATTCTGTTCCTGTAAAAATAATAATATAGTGTTGAAATCAGTAATGTAAAAGTGGATTTTGTAACTTCACAAGCTGGCATATAGCTACATTGAAATATGTTCAATTCTAGCTAAGTAAAAAGACTAAATGTATATTAATTACCTTTATGGTATGTTTAATTGTAGCAGTGGCTTGATCTTTGATGTGTCTTGGGTGAAAAAAGTTTTTAAAAAAGCACTGCGCATATGACAATTAAAAAAGGTAATAACCCATGTTAGCTACTTCATTTGGGCAAAATGAGCACTTATTCATACTGGTATCAATCAAACATACACATTAGAATTATTAATATTATAAACTAAATCACTGTAAGATCTGAATTCATTTGTGACTGAATAATACTGAACTGTGTGCATTTCATTGTTATTCATTTTCCACGACCACTTTTCACTCTAGTTTACGGAAATATAGAATGCTGTGCAAATATTGTTCTCCTTATGAATAAAAAAAGTATTCCATGACACAAGGCCAAACCACACATGGTAAACACACTGGTTCTTGTTGTATGCCTGTGTGAATGCGTTTGTGCGATGTATTCAAACTTTAAGATAGAAAATGTAGTGCTTTTGTAATTGCTTTTTTGTGGTGATCTTCCCGGCGTATAGCAGGATGTAGGAAGCAGCTGGAAATTCAAATGAATCAGTGTGTTTGTTGCCTTTGGCAGGAGCTCAGCTTAGGAGGAAAGTAATATCCAAGTGAATGAGGGGTCTCAAAAATTGGAAGCCGGGTGACAAATTACTCTTCTCATGAGGAGCTTAGCAGCAACATGATTGTGGGGAGGACTTCTGTCTGTGCGTCAATCTTCCATCTCATCCCTCGGTCATGTTTTGATACTCAATTAAGTCCACCTGTTTAGACAGATCATTTTTTTTGTCCTACATGGCCTTCATAATAATTTTATTTTCATGTTGTTTTTTTCTGATTTAAATTTACGCATGTGTAAATTCACTTCTTCATAAAAGAATGAATTTCAATTAAGTGCAAAGCATAATGAAACGGGTAAAAATGCACATGTTACAGTGTGTTTCCACCAAAGAGCTTGGTTTGATTCAGGATAACCCCAATGAATAATTATACTTGGGTAACATATTAGTTTACAATTAGGATACCAATGTTAATATTGTTTTTCATATTTACTCGAATCCCAGTAAACTTCTCTTTAAAAACTTCTCTGGAGCCACATGCCTATAGCCTCTGTACAAGAAGTTAAACGTTCAACTTCGATGTTAGCAACAGAAATAGAAATGCCAGCTAGCATCATGAAGTGCTCAGAAAACAGTACAGTCTGGATACATTTATATATCCAACAAATAGAAATAAAGTTGAGTGTAAACTGTATCAGGTTGTCCTTGCATGTAACTGCTTGGCTGAAGTAGCTCCGTACGATATGAGAAAAGTACTGTGATATGCTGTTGAACTGTTTAAAATCGCAATGATGATAAGTTTTGTGATTAAGTGTCAATTTTAGCTGTTATGCTTCTATAAATGTATTTAAAACTGGGCCAAAAAACTGCTCTTTCCTGTAACTACCACATCTTTGTCTGCTGGTTCATAAATCTTGATAACAGATTTGCAATTGTCATACAGAAAGTTTTGCAAATGGAAATAATTCAAGCCTTTCAATAAAAAAAGTACATTTAGTCAACCTCATGATTAATTTTGACTTGTTGGTTTTTTAGCTTCAGTAAATCATAAACTACGTCAAAGTCTTTTATCTGGACCACTTAGACTATCACCTTTTATGCACACTTTCCTCATTTCAAATTCTGTATTTTATTCTCTGCATTTCTTATATTTCCTGTACTGTTTCCTTCCATTTTCCTTCTGATGGGCTGAAGGGCTTTAGCCAACATTGTGTGATTTGTGTCATGGTTGCAGTTCTTGATACTCTGTTCTTGATATTCTGTAGAGGTATCTGTCAGACTTTCCAAGATTGTTATACACAAGGTTGATCTGGTTTTCAGTATCAAAAATGGTCATAACTGATATGATGGAGTTAGTATAATACTGAACAGCAGAAGAATGTTTGTGCATTTTTTTCTCCCCACATTTGCCACGTATAAGAAGTCCAGGCTTTGGAGCCTTTAGTCCACTTCTCTCAGGCCGCTACTTCATGAATGTTTGCTGGGATTGTGTCTCCCATTTTCTCAATGTTCAGATTTTCCTCTGAATTGTCTCCCAATCCACAAAAGGGCTGGAGCAGGTTTGTTGTCCTGCTTGTGACTCGTCACTGGCGTATTTGATTCCTCCCCTTCCATTGGCCCTGTATACCTTCTCTGGGCTGACGCAGATTGTCGATTTGCCGTTTTTTATTGAACACTTTCAGTTATGATCTGACATTGTTTCTCCTCAGCTGGTCCGTTAACTTTGGAAGAAAGCATGATCAAATGAAATTCTCTTGCTGTTGTTGTGGGCTTCTTTCTTGGTCCACATTGAGTGTAAAATGCTTTTCTTGGTGTCTTGACTCATAAAAGCAGTGATAATAGGTCTTTCTTGATCCAGTTTCTCCCTGCAGGTGTGGTTGGCTCTAATGATGTTAAATTCTCCAGGTAATTCCAACACCTTGTGCAAAAGTTTTCCCAGGAAGCTGTTGGTGGTACCAATATTAATGGCGGAGCAAGTCTCTGGCCTCAGTATCACTTGATCAACAAAAATCTTGCCTGATGTAGAAAAATGTAATCCTCATTCAGCTACCCTAAAGCCCTCCTTAGGGAATGTGTGCAGATACAAGAGATACTACAACATTAACAGTATGCAATATTAAATGTACAATTACTGATCTAACTGAGGACTCCATTCAATAAACAGGATTTAAATGTATGTGTCACAGAATTGTCACTGTGATTAAAATGGAAAATGCTAACAAAAGTATACTGTATATTACCTCCTATATCCCTCATTACAGACCTTAAAGTGTGTGTTTTCAACAAATGATTTGAGGATGAACATAAGTGTGTGAAAACTACAACTTTGTGCTCCCTGCTTTAAGTTACTGTGGGAAAAATATTAAAATGCTAAAATTATACAATCCTTTTGGCTCTCTGCCACTAAGTCTTCATTGAATTTCTCAATGCATTACCCCTCTCCCCCTATCATTGTCTATCTCATACCTGGCATATTTATTTGATAATTTCTAAATTATTATTCCCTTCACACCCACTTTTTTTTTTTTTCGCAAATCACTGTGCAATGAAATTATGCCAAGATTTCCAGAAAATTATAACACTGCACTATTAGTCCTCTCTTTTTCTCTGCTGAAATAAATCTTGGGTGCTGGAGGAGTCAATCTGCATTGGCTTTCCATCCTCTGATGAGCATTTAAAGACAAATATTAGGAAGAAAATACAGAAAAAAATAAAGGGAAAGGGGGAAATTGTGATAGAGCAAAACAGTTTGAATAAAAATAGAGATAGGCGAAGGAGTATTGGCTGACTTGTAGGAGAAAGAGAAATGTGAAGGTAAAGCGAGAGAGAACTGGAGGAAGTAATGAGGTAGGAAAGTGAATCGGGGCGAGGTGGAAAATTGAAGAATACCTGGGTCAGCAGAATGGACCATGTAAGTGGATGATGGTTTTAGACTGAAAGCCGGCTATAATTGCATTTTCATAATGCATTATTTGTATGTTAATAGCTCATTTTTTACCTATCTGATAAACAATCCAAACTGTCCTCTGACTCTATTCAAGGGAATCTGAAAGTGGAGACTCTATTAAATCTGCTGATTAAAACAAATAGACGCAGGAGTCCTTCAATATCTGAATCATTTAAACAGTGTTCCATCCCTTCTCAGTTTATCATTTGATGTTCTGCTGTATTATCTTCTGCTCAGCAAAACTTGTCTTGTATTCTTTATTCCTGTCAGATAAAAACATGAGACCTTCTGGATGAACATTTGTACTCATAATGATTTTTAGACACAATATATCAACATTTAATTGAAATCATATCCATCCATCTATCCATCCATTGTCTGGATGGCTTGTCCCTTTTGGGGTCCTTGGCTGGAGCTTATCACAGCTGACACTGGGAAGAAGGGGTGGTATAATCTGGACTCGTTGCTAGTCAATCACAGGGCTGACAGAGACAGACAATGATTCACATGCACTCAGACCTACTAGCAATTATGGGATACCAGGAGTATGTTTTCAATCTGTGGAGGAAAAATAGTATACTCAAAGTACACTTCAGATCAGTTTGAGAGGTTTAAAGGTCCCATGTCCTGCAAAATCATTTTCTTTGTTTTTAATGTTAAAAGAGGTTTTAGGACCATAAAGAACATGACACATTTTCCTAAATTCTTATTTCACAGAGGAAGAGCTATGCCTCTTTAAATGTAATGCCCCATAACACTATATTTTATACTTCCTGAGGTATATTATCTAGTAGCTATACATCCTCCACTAAAATCTGCGTTTCCTACTGGTCACAGACAGACTCCATGACTGTTTTGAAAATTCTGCTGCCTTTAGCCCATCCTCTCCCTCCCATCAGGTATCATTTGGACAGTCAATCAGCATAGAGCTCATTATTTTAGCCTTCCATTGTCTCCCTGCCCCCCCAGGTCAAAACATTTCCAAACAGGAGGGAACGGAGCTGCATGTGATTGTCTACAGGGACTACATTTTGCCTTTTTTCATTCAACCTAAATCAAAAAATTATTTAAAAGACACTCAAGACATAATGTAAATGGTCAAACACATCAGGACATGGGATCATTTAAATGAATTTAATGCATTTTTGTTTTTAGATTTAATGTAATGATCTGTATCAGGAAAACAGTGTAATCTCTGTCATCTAAAAATGCGGACACAAAATGAGATTATATATATATATATTAAGCTGAGGGTTTTTTTTATAATCAATGCTGCTTAAAATCAACTCTAGATGGGGTGCTGGTTTGGTGGAGTGGTTAGCAACCAGGCACCCCATGTAGGCTACTTGCTTTTGCCGGTCCAGGTTCGAATCCCGCCTGTGATCAGTTTGCAGAGTGTCTTCCCCTACTCTCTCACCCCCCTTCACAAGCCTATCCACTGTCTCTCTCCCATCAATAAAAAGGCACAAAATGCCCAAAAAATACATTTAAAAAAAATCAGCTCTAGACAGCTTTTTGTGTCCTTTTCAAATTGAGAGTATTTCTTCAAACTAACTAAACTAATTTAAATTCAGAACTGTTTAAGCTAACTAACATTAGCAAACATACAGTAGGTGTTAGCATACAAGTTAGCAGCACTGTTGAGATTTTTTCTGTCATTATTTGCATGAGTAACCTTAAGATAGTAACGTCAACTGAAAGTCAGCATTTTAAAATAAAATGTTGAAATGCAGCACTTCGGTGGTCATAAGCTCTTTATTGTTAATTGGTTATGCAGTCAGCTAGCCTAGGGTGCACTCTACGTCTTTCTCAATATCACCTGGTAAAGGCTTCAGCCTCCCACCCAGGAAGGGATGAGTGTAGCTGAGGGATGGATGGATGTTCATTGGCTACAAGATGTGTTTAGCAGAGGGGTGTACAGTATACCATTCCAACATTGCAACTTCAAGATGTACATGCACAATATTCATATCCCAGGGCATGCCTGTCAGTCATATGACTGAAAGCATATCAAGCTGCAATGTGTGGGTTGTTCAGTGTAAACAAAACGACAAGTTTACTTCTTTGCTTGACGATCTACAATAAGTCATTCTGAGATGTTTATGATTTCTTAGAGAAAGGACTGGTTTGTGTTTCCTGCATGTACAATCTAGCTTCGGAAAACACTTGTCACGCATAAAGCAGTGTAAAATTTATCTATATCTATATCTATCTATCTATCTATCTATCTATCTATCTATCTATCTATCTATCTATCTATCTATCTATCTATCTATATATATATATATATATATATATATCTATATATATATATATATATATATAGATATATATATATATCATTCTTAAGCCATTTTTTCAGTGTCATTAAAGAATACTCATTGTATGTATCTTCAGTGAAAACCAAAACAAAGGGATATTCATTGGGACACTTGTCATCTTAAAAGAAAAACATTCCTAATTGTGACAAACACAGACACCCAGCAACACACATAAGAAGTGAAAAACATGTTGAATCTAGAATTCATTATATACATATCAGAAATTGATAACTGAGGCTTCAAGCGATGCAATTGCCAAAAGAAAACATGTTGCCACACTCTCCCTTCTCTGTGTATGTGTGTACGTACAGTGTCACTGTATCTGCTATAGGGCTGCTGTGTGAAATGGAAGAAACAATGGGTTTGTGGGTTTCTAGAAGTTATGAAACATTTTTAAAGTTGCAGAGGGAAATTTTTTCCCTCCAATGTTGTTCAAGAGGCTAGTCAAGGAGGATACAGCGTTGAGGGCTAAAGTTAGACATTAAAGTGTTGATAGATGGTCAATAAACCTTCCAATGCTCTCCTATGTGTTTGTGGGACATGATGTCTAGTCAGTAAGCTAGCTAGCTTGCCAAAGATCTGTCCTGAAGTCATCTTGATTTTGCAAGCTCTCAAGAGAATAATTGCAGGTTCACTCCAGAAAAACAACATTTTGTTCCTACTTATATCAGAAACATTTTTATCTACAAAAACTTGTAAAGCAGGTTAAGCCCACTTTAGGTTGAATCATTTTAAAAGGGAGTGACCCACTATGAAAGAAATAATGACTTCAGTCTTTAATAACGTTACCAAAGTTCTGGTTTGTTGGGATGTAAGGTTGAATGGGACATGAATACTGAAAAGTGTATGTTTTTGTAAGTGATTATGAAAAAAAAAAAAAAAAACTTAACCTAGACTCAAACTGAGTGTCAAATAAAAAAATACTTTTGTAACCATAATATTGAAGAGCAACAAATGGGTAGCAGACCCTGGGAACTGGTGTGAACATGATTTTTGTTTTAAGGTTATGAAATTTTAAAAGTGTTCATCTTTTTAAATTGTATATTTAAAAAAAATGCAAACAAGTCAAATCATTTAAGGTCAGTTTTGAGATGTACAACAATCCCAAAATTGTACTGATCATAATAACAAAAATGTTTTTTTTTTCATTAATCATAATTAGACTATTTTTTTATAATTTCTGATCAAACCACCAAAGGTTTGAATGGATGGGACACCATACTTTTGGTGATTCAAATAGAGCTGATCAACCTTGTTATAGAAAATCTTTGTGTCTGTTCTGTTTGCTTTAAGTAAGATGTTTTAACCCTTTTATGTGTGCAGGCCCTTAATAAACCATGAAACATGTACATAATTTCAAGCCTGATTCAAACTCATTTTAAGCATATGTGAAGAAAATGAATACATTTTCTGTCCCAGTCAACCAAACATTTCCAGAAAATTGTGGACCATCCCAGATGTAATGTGTCATAACCTTGTTTTCTCTTGAAATTGATGGAAAGCATCTTCAAGGTTGCAGAGATGCACAGTGTGCTTGACTTTTTCTTTGCATCCTTGTTAATATGATAAAAGGTAGAATTCTAAAGAATCTCAAAATAGTACCTTTATTGAGTATGTTTACTGTTTGATTTTAAATAGACTACCTAACATGAACAAACCATTGATTGTTCAGTCTGCTTTGTGAAGATCATTTGTTTATATTGAAATCCCTTTATACTTCGCTACAGAGCTTACAGTGAGTAAGGGCATTACAAGTGTGTACCAGTTTTTGCCTCATCTTTAGAACCTAGAATTTATTTGTTTAGGACAACGGATAGGACCATGTGGCTTAGGGTTTACTAATGAGGAGGTGACAGGGACCCATAGAAGCTCTTGTGTAAGGTGAGACTGAGGTAATGAGAAGAGCAGCTTGTGCTTTGAACTGAATGTATGCCTGCTGATTATGCAACTGCAGAAACATCCACCTAGTGTAACTGGCTTCTTACTCCACCTCACTTCTTTTTTTTCAGCCTGTAAGCCCGGTTTCTTCAAAGCTTATGCAGGGAACACTAAATGCACAAAGTGTCCTCCACATAGCTCCAGCCATGACCAGGCTGCCACCATCTGTCACTGCGACAAAGGCTTCTACAGGGCCATCAAAGACGCCTCCACCATGGCATGCACAAGTGAGTGTGGAGTAGTCATGAAAAGCAAACTTTTACCACCAGCTGGGAATTTTTTCTGTGTTTGCATGTCTTTTATTTATTTCAGTCTTCGGAGCCATCTTTCCCCCATCCATCTGCTCCTTTTTTAATTTTGGCAATCTAACTGATTTGAATTTAAAAATACACTTCCATAACTTTCTGCTTTATATTTCACTGAAGGTAAAAAAAAACTTGTTTTCTACCTTATGAAGAGAAAAAAATCTCTGCCACTTTTTATCCACAAAAGAGTCAAGTGGTGCGATGTACTGAAACACTCAGGGCTCTGCAGAAGCATAACGCCCACGCACACACACACAAGCAGATATTCAAAGAAACACTCAGCTCTGATCACACACAGCCAAATCAAACATTGCATGAATGTGGAAACTGGGAAAATCTGCACTGCTCTATTTTTTAGAAAGTGACACAACCGCTGTCAGAAGGAAATACTCGTGAACAACTAATAAACTAAACACACATATATAAATACACTCATATCATGCTCACTTTCTGCTAAAAGCCTTTAATGGTTAGGTTCAAGTTTTCTATACTTCAAAAGTCATCCACATAGTCAGATGAGAGGTGTTTTTTTCCATTATACTTGTTACTTATTCAAATGCAGCATGGATCTGCATTTTTGCACAGTATTATGCCTACAGTAAACTGTTAATAGCATGGAGGCAGTGCTCTGGCAGAACTTCCTTAAAATAAACAGTGAGAAACAGGGATGGGCAACTTTGGTGCCCATTAGTTTTGTTGTAACTGCCACAGGGCAACAAAGTGGTAATTGTCTCTTGATCTCATTTTAACAATAATTAGAACTTATAATTACAATAACAAGGAGACTTCTGGCAAGTTAAGCTAAGTTTTAAAATACAAAAAACATTTTAACTTTAAGTTCATTTTACCTTTTAGATACATTTTGTGATGCTCATGAAAGTTTTGCAGAGACAATGATAGCCAATTGCAGCACTTTGCTATAAATAATACTATGTTGAATGTTTTCCTAGCAGATTTTTGTCACATTTTACTCATTTATATATAGTTACGCTCACATTTGATATTGACTGACAGTCTACACTGATGGAGTGGGGGGCCACATGTGACCCCTGGGCCACCAGTTGCCCACCCCTGGTTTTAAAGGCACCAGGTGTCACAGTTCAGCATGTGTAAGAGTTTTCTTCATTTAGATACATATTGATCAAACCGTGTTTAATAAAGCACAAAAAAACTTTATAAAATGAAGGCTAAATGTAAAATCATGCAACATATATTTGTAGACTTTAAGCTTCAATATAAAATAAGAGTTTAAAAATGACAGTGATCACTATCTAAGAATGTATAGTGTAACTAAATTTTTTAAATTAAGAAGGAATCATGAAGCACACGTCCTTAGTTTTGTTCTTTGACACAAGCAGTTTTTTGCAACAAACATATGTTTGATTTATCTCATACAATAATTTTGATCGTGTGCTCATCAGTTGCAAATGTTGGAATTGTTACTTTCCTTTGATTGAATATTTTCATTTATTCTACATGATTTTCTTTAACATAAATATCAAACAGTGTAATGTTGACCTGTAAAACAGTATAGTCAATAAATGCAGGCAAGAGACATACATGCCGCTCCTACGATGTCCATATCACTTTGAACTATACGTTATTAAGCATTTGTTTATCATAAGTGAAGCATTAGTGAGTACTCAACGGGCCATCTTTGAGGCACTGCTAACATATTTAGTGATCATTTAAAGTCAAAGAGAGTGTGTGCAAATCAAAAAAGTATTTTTAGGTGCAGGACAAAGGTTGAGGAGTCGGCACACTGTTCTGGTCCCAATGAGAAACTGGGGAAGATCTTGTTGATCAATAAATTGCCTCATGCTTTACACAGCTGATCATTTCAAGTCACATTTAAATATGCTATATTGTGCCATAAGTAAGGCAGTACTCATTATCTGTAAGGTATTATTTATTGATTTTTCTACTAACATGGTTATTATTTGCTTAATCAATACATGATTTAAGCTGTGTTTCAAGTGAAGGTTAGGGAAATGGTTGGGATAGATGCATTACATTTCAAAAAAGCATTTAAAAATACATTTTTCAATAATCATTAATGTTACACTGTAGTTTATAACCAGGAATGTCTCTTCTAACACACAGAACATATACAGTGCCTCAGGCCTCCTCATCTGAAGAGGACCAAAGTTTAAACTGTTTTTAGTTTTGTCTTTATAATCCACCTCTCATCTGAACTGTAAATATGACTGAGTAATTACATTGCATTCACTAATGTACCCAGAAGGTTTTCCAATACCCTTCTTCACCACTATAAGCTCTTTGTGCAGTGACACACACAACACACATGTACCAACACACACACATACAGTCCTTAAAACAATTTTAGACCCCTTGTCTTGAAAACAAATAAACTGTAAATAGTGTTGAAATCTATCAAAACTGGACAGGAATTAATCAAGTAGAACATTCAACCTCTTTATGACTGTAATTTGACTTCTAATCAAGGAATAATAATGCCCTTTACTATTTTTTTTCTGTTTAACAGTGAATTTTAATATTCATGAATAACAATGGCAACTATATTTTAGCATTAAAACATGAGTTCTGTCAAAGAACTTCTACAAACTGATGGTTTAACCATGACTGAAACATACAAATGATGCTGGTATTTTTTAATGTTATTATTTAAGCCAAGATCAGCATCATACATTTATCCAATTTTTAAAAACAGACATACAGAGCCACAAAAAAACATAAACATTCAAAAGCAATGAAAAGCTCTCTCTTACAAACATTTCTAGTCAACAGGAGGACTCAGAGTGCTTTATAATTGTTTGCCATTGTATTTTTTTCTTTGAGACCCAGGATAAAAATATGGAAATATATGGACAAATAATTACTGGAAAAGTGAAAGGTGACCCTTTTTTCTTTTAATTCAAGGCAGTTCAGTTGTACAAGTAGTTATCAGAGCTCTGGCCCTTCTGGATCTGCTTCCATACAAGTACCCCATGAAACTTAAACTTAAATCTAATTGAAAAAAAAAAAAAAACTAGGGATGGGAATTGAAAAGACTTTATTGATAAGAACAACTGATACAGATTCAATACTTTATCACTTCCTAAGTGATTTTTGGAAATGTCAGTCTGAAAAAGGCCAGATCTGCTGAGTCAACAATGTGACATTTCATGTTTTGTTTTTTGTTTTTTTTTTTGGCTGCTTCTGTCTCATGTCACCCATAAGTGCTCGGGTTCTACTTTTGCTACTGTTCGTTCTGGGCATTTCATAAGTGACCTGGACATCATTGATTTGCAAGGCACATGGAACAAAGTGAACGGCATTAATAATGAAATTGTAATCTCAGATCATGTTGATTTCTCACACTAGTTGGATCAGGTTCTCAAACGGAGCCAAGTCTTGATTTTCATCCCTATCAAAGGCATAAAATATGAATAATGAAAAGTATTGAAATAGACAAAAAAAAACAAGTTCATCTAAAACTAAAACTAAAATTTTATCAGACTCCTTTTTTTGTTGTTGTACTTTTTAATTACATGTATACAGGGAGATTTCCTTAAAAATAAGAAAGTAATGAGTCATTAGTATTGCTTGAAAGATCTCACCAAACACCTTTTCCTGTCTTCTCAGGGCCCCCATCTGCTCCCCGGCACCTGGTTTCACTGATCAATGACACGGCTCTCTTCCTGCAGTGGATGCCTCCCAGCGACACAGGAGGCAGGAAGGACATCACCTACAACATCCTGTGCCAGCGCTGTGATGGAAGTGACGGCGACTCGGGTGTGACACTGTGCGAGCCATGCGAGCCTGACCTGCGGTTCATCCCGAGGCCACTTGGTCTGACTGGCACCTCCGTGGCCATCCTGGACTTTGCAATTCATGCCAACTACACCTTCCATGTAGAGGCAGTGAATGGCGTGTCAGGACTTGGCGTGGCGACTCGATCTCTGGCAAATGTAACAGTCAACACACATCAAGCAGGTGAGTGAGGCTACTTTTGTCTCCTTTAAGTCTTACTTCAATACTGATCGATCAAGTGTCCTCAGATCTAAGGGTGGTGAATGCCTGCTAATTCTAGGAATGACTTGTATTGACTTTGGATCCAAATTCATTTAGGTTCATAATCAATTACTTTTTAATTAGAGCTTAAATAGACAGGGTCAAGTAGCTATAGCAATTTGATAGTACAATTGATAAGGGCCTAATTGATTATATTTTAGATGTAGTAATCAATCAAAATTAATTATAATTGCAGGTCTGTCTTTTGAATTAGATGAACAGCACTGCCATTACAAAACTCTGGGCAATGTCATTTTAATTGTCCAAAACAAGGCTAATTGGAGACTTAACACCGTGTTCATCATGATCTAAATACACACAAAACTTTTTGATAAATCTCCAACTTGGACACATGTAAAAGAAAAAACTGTATTTCAAGCTGTAATGACTTTGATACCAGTTGAACCAGCTTTATCACAACATAAATTATTTTAGAACATTGCATAAGGATTACATAGTGAGCTACAGAGAATTGTGAATCATACATCATTTCATTCCTGCTGGCTTGGCCAAAATGGCCACCTGGACTGGTGGAACTTTTCCCTGGGGACAGTTAGGCCTGTTGGATGGCAGAGCTCCAGGTAACACAATAAATAGATAGTTTACAACTTTGAAATCAGCAGGTTGCAAAAACTGCAAGGATTTTTACTTGTTTGTCCAGGATGTTTTTGACCTAGAACTTCTTACTGGACTAACTAACTTACATCAGCACTGAGAGGTAATGAAACACGACACTACGTTGGTGACAGTTCTAACAGAGCAAATCTTGATTGTACCATGATTAAAATTCAACCATTTAGAGTGTTGGTGGGAGTAGAAATGGACTGTATTGTGACACTTTTCCTGTTTTGTGAAAATAATCATTGCACCAGTGATATGGGGCCCTTTATTTTACTTTTACTGTGAGAAAAAACATTTTGAATGTAACATACATGTAATCCAAAGAATTTGTCTCTTGAATTTCATTACTACATGTTTATCTTTGGCAGAGAATAAAGAAAGAGAAAAATATTTTTTGTCTTGATTTAATGTCTGTTTCTAGAGCAGACATACTGTCAAATTTGTGTTAGATTTGTTTTTCAGACAGAGAGATAGACACATCCATCACAATACACAAATCCCAAAGCAGATGTAACACAGAGTTACAGGGGGAAATGTAAATACACTCATCCCAATTTAAACCAAAATATAAAAACAATAAATGATCAAATGCTCAAAACAACAAAAAAGACTTGACTAAATAAACAGATAAATATACTTTATGTGTGCAAATACTGCTCCAGCTCATTCAGGTCAGTTACAGCAGCTGAGACAGAGCTGTTTATTTATTGTTTTGTTCGACACCTTGGGACTAAAAACCGTTGTCCTGAGGGAAGAGGCTGAAAGTTGCTGTGCAGAGGATGGGAGTCATTCAAAATTTGGGCTACCCACTACTGATTGAATTGAGGCTCACCAATCAGACAGATGGACCATTTGACAATCTGATTCAATGAATTTTTACCCCCGCCAAGGAGGTTATATTTTCGGGAGAGTTTGTTTGTCTGTCTGTCCGTCCATCTGTGAACAAAATAACTCAAAAAGTAATGGATGGATTTTGATGAAATTTTCAGGAAATGTTCAACATGGGAAAAGGAAGAACTGATTCAATTTTGGTGTTGATCCGGATCAGCATCTGGTCGCCAAAAAATGTGATTTCTGTGAATAACTACTGAACTAAAATAGATATCATTATGAATCCAGTTGCTAATGGTATGTTTTCATGGTCAAGGAATCTAAATATTTTGATGAAATTAAGGTAGGACTAATATTTATGGTCAAAATCACAATATGGCTAAGGACTGTGGCGCTGGCAGAGGTCTGCGCTCTTCCAGTGCTTTCCTAGTTGTATTTGAGATGGGAGTTTTTGCATTATGGATGTGCAGTTCACAGATCTACAGCAATTGTGTGATGGTATCTTGTAAATATGGACCAAAATCTCTGAGGAAGGTTTCCACAAACTTGTTGAAAGGAAACAGGGTCCAACCTTGTACTAGCAAGGTGTACTGAAGTGGAAGTAGGTTTAGATGCTGATGAAATACAAATAAAGGAAGCTGGTAAATATATCTGAGTAGCTGTTGCTAAACCTGGTTGATTGGCCGAAGCACTGCCTTAACCTGTGAAGTGTTGTGATTGTGTTACTCTGAAGACTGCGGTAAATAACTTTGCATGAACAGGACATCTTTGTGTTTTATTTTTCCATTTTCTCTCATTTTGCTGGATATGTTGTGGGTTTACACTGAACTGTGGCCAGATTTGCCTCTAAACTATTTATAAAGATTAAATATACATGCAGAAGGTTGAAATGCATATACTCAAGTTACATAATACCTGAGTCATAGCTGAAGAATCCTGTTTTCGAAACAGATGAAGATATTTATGCCACAGTAATAGACTTATTTATTCAGCACCTAGATTTACCTGTCTCCCTCCAGAGCTCCCTGTGTCATCTCCCACAGCGGTTGTCTCCCCTTCTATCTTAATGTGTCAATAGGTGAGTCGCATTTCTGACCCCTGAATAGCTGACATAGCTGCTGAGATCTGAACCTACTCCTAATTAGCGGCACCCAGCTGACCCTCAGGTCAACTACAGCCAGAAGCCATCAATGCAGCATTGTCTTGGACTTGAATTAGGAAAAGTAAGAGACCTGAGTTCAGCCACTGAAGTCTGAACCTTAAATTCTAAGGGCAGAAATATTGATGGAATAATTGATGAAGACAGTTGAGAAGAGGACAGAAAGGAAATGGATTAATAAATCATAATGGAACGTATGTGTGCATTTTCTGGATTGCTGGAACAAAGCTAAAATTCTGATGAGATAAAGACAGATGACGTTGGTAATCACTGACTCATGTATCAACAGAGGGAACTGGGGTGTTGATATACCTGTGCTTAAATGCTTTGGCAGATAAAAGCCTCAATTGCAAAAGCTTAAGAGAGCATGGAAACTGCTGAGTGTTACTATGGAGTAGAACAGTCTGAGTAATTTTCCTGTTTAGACTGAGCTGATAATACCTGTCGCCTAAAAGTTTGTTCCACAGTTACAGCCTGTCCGTTTGTCTCCAGATGGCCTACTTCTCACTGCCTTGAACAATAGATGCCAGGACAAAAAGATACTTTGAAGACAGCTTTCCATTCAGAGCCTCGGTTTTCATCCGTCTTTCAAGGAATTATAATGAGTAACATAAAAAAGAAAGAAATGGATAATGCTAAAGTTGTTATGTCTTGGCAAGTACAAGATTGATGTTCAATATCCAATTATGGAGAACAGATGAAAAAAAAATGGGATTTTACTTATTTGGACTTAGTTAGGCCCCGTTAAAGAACATTTTCAGCCAAAAACCATCATCTTTTGTTCATTTGTTTGTTTTCTCAACAGCACTGTTTTGGGTGCCTGAAAAAAAGGGAAGATCAAAAACAGGCTCCAGGGTGTAAACTTTTAAAGATGGCACAGTTTCTGTTACCAAGTATACTCGCAAAATGTTTGTTTATGTTCACTACAGTCTCAGTCAATATCCATGGGCATATAGGCTTAACACATGAGAATATTTTACTCAGAAAAGCCCCAACAACAAAGGTGGATTTCAGAGTTCTGTTTCTATTGCTCACTTTTCTTCAGCAAAATGTGGATGTTTGCGTCAACACTTTGGTCAGCAGTCTCACCTCATTCATATGGAACTTTGCGTGGATGGATGATGCAATTCCTAAGATTCAATCAATCAATCTTAATTTGTATAGCGCCAATTCATAACAAGTGTTATCTCAAGACACTTTACAACAGAGCAAAAGCTCTTCATTTTGTGGATACACATGTATGCATAGATACATATAAAGATACACATATACATATATGTACAAATATATACATCCAACACCCAACATGAATCCATATAGCCAATCATGAATCCCTCCATCATGGCGCCAAGAAAAAACCTTCTGTTAAGCAGCAGGAAATCTTGAATGTGGATCCCAGTCTCATGATGAACAGCAAATCCACACGATGCTGTGTTGGGTGTGTGGGCAAAGGAAGGGAGGTAGGAGGAGACAAGTGGACTAAAATAAGAACTAAAGTTAGGGACTGGTCCATGAACCACAGACCTGTCGTCTGATTTATTAGAGGTTAGCCTCTTGAGATGCTACATCTGGTTTTCAGGAGGGTCCTCATGTCTGAATAGTTGTGGTGATCATTTTATAGGAGTATAACCAATTATATTCTTACTGAAAATAAGAATTTACGGTAGTGACAAACTCATGGATGCCCAGACCACAAGTGCATCCCAACCATATTTGTCTCCATTAAGTATAAATTTGTTAAAGGCCTCTTGAGATGTGACATCCCATTTTCAGAGGGACCTCATGCCTATGTGGTGATAAAAAAAAATAGATACTGTAGATGTATCGATCATGGATATGGAGATCATGCTAATATCTACATTAACAGCTATAATGATAATGGGAATGGAATGTTCCTAATGAAATGGCCAACTATGTGTCATGTCTATAATTGTAGTTAAATGTAATGTTAAAAAGTAGCCAGAGTGCATTTGCAACATTAAACTAAGTGGTAAGAGCTGATGTTTACAGCCATGTTAGCTGCCCCATGACAAGCTGGTGAATGGGTTCAACTGTTAAATCTGTCATTATTTATTGCAATGTGCAAGGTGTCTCACAGTTTTAAAATCTGTCAAGATTTTACAAGTCTTTGTGTGAGCAGGGCATCACTAACTTGACTCACAAGATGGACCATGCAATGTATTTCACTAGTCCATTAGAACAACAGCCAATAGAAAGTATTTGGGAATAAGCAAACTTTAAAGCCCTGATAAAGCACCTATAATTCAATCAGGTATGGCCTACTGAATCTCCTCGCTGTCATTCTCTCCAGCTCAGTTAACTCACTTACTCGAGGAGTTACAGTAGGTTTAATCACACACGTTTTTCTCTTTTGCTGCAGCTTCATGTCTTAGACAGGGTGACTGTCTTTAATCAGTTTCCCCTCAGCATACTTTTACAGTCCAAAATACAACCTGAAAAAAAAAAAAAAATCAGTTTCAGTGTCCGTGCAGGCACAAACCGCCAGACTTTCACTTTCAGAGGCCAAAAAAGCAAACTGTGCGTGTGCGCCTCCGTCTGAGGAGCAGACACATTGTTCTGGCTTTTCCTTGCAATGAGCAGCATCGCCGTGAGTTATTGACACCGTGTGGAAATCAAACTCTTACTGTCTTACCAGCAATTTAAACAGGAAATGGTAATACTAACTGTCAGAACTTTTGCCATGGTTCATCATTTTACCAATAACCATTACATGTACTTCATACATCCCTAGTATAGAGTCTCTTACATTTCAGCACCTGAAATTTAGAATGTATTTGGTTGGGCTAATCTCAAGTACCAAATGATGCACCAGCTATGTTACTGTCAGTAAGTTAGTTACAAGATGTGAACAAAAGCCTGCCCTTGTGAAAGAAATGTTAAGGATAAGAGGGTAGCATTAGCTGCAGAGTTTTAAAGCATCAAGCTTATTGATATACATGAATCATCATGAATGGATTGACAGATAAAGTCACATTAATGAATTGAGACTCATTGGCAGGAATGAATAAACTATTATAGATTTGTTGTCAAGTGCTCACACTGACTTTGAAATGTACTTCATAAATGTTGCCGTTTGATAATTCATGCTATTAGCTGCTATTAGTGCAGCTGTGTTAATGCTTCTCGAGGCTCTTAATGCAAAAATAAAATGCACAAGTAGTGAGAAAAATATATGTTACATCTTTTGACAATACATATCTTTATTCAGTCATTCTTGGATTATATAGTTGCATCTTAATGTAGATGGTAAACAGAGAAAAAATGTATAAAGGCGTTATTTTTAGCAGTGAAATGTTTCGCTGAACGTTCGCCATCAAACCATGGAAACCAGACGTCAGGTGTGTATGTGTCATTTCATACCCTTCTCTCCAGTGGAGGCAGCTCGGCTGTTGGGGGGGAGTTGGAATGCAAAACAATCTGTGCCGAGGAGGAGAGGCAGCCTGTGGGGATGTTCCCATTAGGATGTTTAGAGTGGATTAACTTGTCAAACTGCCTCCCATCCGCAGACAGAGTGTATGCACACTCTGCCAGGCCAGGATGTAAACAAACCTAGACAAATCCGTACACGTATGACATTAGCACATATTTGCTCAACCAATTTACCACCTACAAACCTGCAAACCTGATCATCATTTCACACCTCATCCCTGGAAATGTCTTTATCTCTCTAAATCCCACATGCATTCACACAAACATGCTCATGATGCTCCTGCATCCTGTGAACCAAAGATATCCCTCAATGATTAGGGATTTGATAGGGGTTACTATAAAGGAGCATGATAGTGAGGTGTATCTATCAAACTGTTTCATCACAGCAATGAAACTTGCAGTTGTCTGTTGCATTGTAATGATCTCCTGTGTGCAGCTACATAACTGTCATTTAAATTGAGACTCAAAAAGAGAAAATTCTGAGCACTAAACAACATTTACACAGTCTGGACTCAGTTTTCTGAATGTCAACATCTGCAGCTTTTCAACCAAAAGTTTTATGAGTACATCTGCAAACAAAACCATTCATTCTTTACAATACCCTATGCATATAAAATACAATGATTAGGTGGAAATGTGATATTGATATTGATAAGCTACAGTTACATTGTTTTCTTTGTAATAAGAGCTATAAACAAATACGCAAACTTTACAGTAGAAAGTTTTTTGTGGCACCTTTAAGAGAGTAGGCAACCCAAGTGCCTCACACAATATACGAGAACACAGTGACAAGGGAAAAAGAAAAAAAAAAGCTCAGAATAAAATATTTCTAAAAGCAAATACATTTTTCAAATATGAAAAAATAAGAAACAGTGAGCTAAAACAAAAAACTGTAATGAAGAATAACTCTGTTTAGAATTCAAACTTCTAAATGACTCACTTTAAAAGTAGCATTTTCGTGTTGTAGTCAAATAGGAGCTAAAATGTTGTTTGCAATGAGAACTTTAAAATCATGATAGTTAAGGTGCAGTGCTGTTTTTAAAACAGTAATTTAAGGACATTCAATAAGGTGGCTGTAAACAAATCTGTCTCTAACCTCAGAGTTTTAGCAGACCTGCAGTTTTCTGGAAGTTTGTTGCAGATATCTGTTTCATTCAGCAGTCCTATCGGTCACCTTCCATATCAGTGAATGGGTTTCATACACTTTTTATTAATTCCAGAAAAGTAATAGGTAATCATACCAACAAAATATTTATTCATTCAGTATCAGAGTGGTTGTTTTTTTTCCATTTCCTGAAAGTAGCAATTTTGGAGATATGAGGTTTGTGCCTGACAGCGGCGATAAGTAACCTGACATCAGAATTAAACAAACACAACAGAGCAGCACAAGCAAACAAGGAATTACAAAAATCAAAAAAGGAACTGGACATATACAGTCCACTGTGGGCTGCACAGTGTTGCAGCATTAGGTCTCATGCCTCGAGAAAATAAGGTTGCTGGTAAGACTCCCTGAGTCAGTGAAGTTTACATGTACTCCGTGTGCATGAGAGGGTTTACTCCATGTATTCCAGGATCCCCCCCACTGACCAAAGACATATTCACTTGGTTAATTGGTCATGTGAGCAATTAAACTGAGTGTGTGTGTGAACGGTTGAGTGTTTCTCTGGATTTGCCCTGTGATTGACCGTGCAGGCTGTACCCCACTGCTTGCCCAATGTCAGCTGGGATAGGCTGATAAGCAGTAAAGATAAAGGATGGATAGAAGTCCATAAATCCTATGAGCTACACAATAATTGAACAAGGGCTCCAAAATATGACTAATTTTGCATCTACAGAAAAACAGACAGTGACAGCGGGTCTACTTAACTACACTTTTCATTCAGAATGTGTCTTTCTATTTTATTTCATGTTGTGCTCATTTATCTGAGGTTGTAGCAATTATTTCCCAAATTTAACAGCATGGCAATTAAATTTATCGAAAGGCTAGATTCAGGGTTATTGTTTGATGTGCTTTAAAAATCAAGTTTTTACCACTAGAAGTATTTTCCCTGGTACCTGAGGACAGTTTTCTTAAAGTTAAAAAATGGATACTAATTACATCACACATGTACAATGTAAGGCTCCTCCATTAAACCTTGTTTTGAGTTATTTGTGGTCTATTTTCATATGTCATTTCTCTCTCATGTTTTGTGTTATTCATATAGAGAGCTGTAAGCAGTGGTGCTGCTGTTGTTATTATGCCTTCACTTTGGGAAAAGCCTAGAGACATTATATTTTCCATGCTGTTAGAGGTTGTAAGGTCAAGTTATGAAGTCTTCTGGTCATCTGCATCTTGTGGCTGTATCTCTTGTATCTCATAAAACTTTTGCAGAATGTCAACTCTTACTTCAGGATGAAACCATGAGATTGTGAAGGTCTGAGGTCAAAGTCACGGAGCCTCAAATCCACCCAATACTTGTAAATTATATTTTTTATTAAATGCAGTATCCCAATATCGTTTTTAGGGATTTTTATTTCAAACCTTCCTCACACTTTCAACCATGACACATAGTTGAACTGACATGTTATCATTTTTTCCTGTTCATTATTGAGTACAGATATAGTTGCAGATAGTCTTTCCATCTATCTATGCGCTTTTGAAGAGTATATTGTCAAAGCAGGGACTAAAATCAACACTGTGAATTGTATTGTGACAGCCGTAAACTTAAAACTTTTGCTTGAGTGGATAAGAGCAGAAACAGGTGCTGTAAGATTTAAAATGTGATCAGTTTTAATGTTGTGAAATGATGGAATAACAGTCGATCACAAGCAGCATGGGAAATTAACTTCTCGTGCTACTAAGAAAATTGTTTCTTGTTGACATGCTATCTATCTGTAAATTGCACATTAATGCCTCATTATGCTTTTAATTATGCTAAACCTATTAATCAGAGTTTGTAATGATTTCACTTCCCTGTTGGCTCTGCGCTCGTCAAAACTTGATAAGTTATAATGCTCAGTGAAGCAAAAGCATGTTTATTTTGTCTTTGAGCAGAAGTGGAGCATTGGTTTTCTTCCACATTTGGATATTTTAAATTTTTAGGTTCTAGTTTTACAGCCTGAGGAGCTTTTTAGTCACGGAGTCCCCATAACATATTTGTTCATCTTCAATGCCTACACTTGTGTTTACTTTCCTTCACACTTAATTTCACTTTGTGAGGCAGGATGGCGCTTTTCTGTTTGTTGAAGCTGGTGAAGGTCAGCTGTTGTCACAACGCCTCTTAAGGCAAAAACGTGGAGCAGAGTAAGCGGTATGATTTGTGTGTTTATGAACACTATAGATACTACTCAGTGGAGCGAGTTCTCTCTGACGATTTCCCCCACATAGTTCAGGCTGTTGTCAGCTAAGAGGCACAGAGAGTCCAAATCTGTGTACAGTGCTTTGCTGCACAGAGTGAAAAATGCTTTCACAAAAGAATATAACCACAATGACAGACATAGTCTGTGTCAAAAGTGAACCCCATTACATTGAAAAAGAAAGGTTGTGTCCAAGCAGAGTTGAAAAAATGCTGTGTGGTAAGCCATTAAAGGTCTCAGCAAGAGCTTGGCCCTGAGAAATTTAAAGTTCTCTTTGTTGTACAGATGTATTTTACATTAGTGCAGGTTGTCGCAGTCTAGAGTAATTGAGTGCATATTTAAATGAATCAATTATTTTCAAAATATGAGATTTAATGATGCATTGAACACTTGCTGAGATAACTGCAATTAAGTTGTTGCAGGTTGTAATTGCTGATTCTCAAGTTGGGCTCATTTTCCTTGGATTCATTACAGACCTCTGCTCTAACTACATGTACCTTGTAAACATTACTCTTGTTTAAAAATAAACAGTTTAATCTGTGTCATGTAGGTTAGTTGATGTCTATTAAACATTTTTATTGTTTGCTTAAATGATTTGCCAAAAGATGGGTAGTCTTTATTTCTTTGGTTTAAAAATAGCCTTTCCTCTGGCAGTTTTTCTGGTTGTTGTTTATACATGGCATTATAGAGTTTGACCTGGCTTGCATATATAAGCGATGCGCTGTGTTAAATGACAATGGTTTTCTAAAATGTTCCTGAGCCCCTGTGGTAATATCTTTCACAGAAGTGAACGACTGATCCTTTCGAAGGTGATCTTTTTTCTACCCAGTAATGGCACACACCTATTTCCAATTATTCTGTCCTCCCATGGGTTGTTCCTAGCATGGAATTTTTTGAGCATTCCTCAACTTTTCCCCTGTCACAGCTCATTCAGAACATGTTAGAGTTCAGCTAACTTATTTCTCCAGAGACATATGTTTGTCACAAATGCTCTTCTTTATGTACTTGTCACTACATGAAATGTGTTACATGAAGATACCACTACAGGGGGAACACAGTGACGTAATGATAGCCACCAGTAGTGAACGATCATTTTCTCTCAATAACAAATTATGAATGAATAATCACATTAACATGATTCCAAGTGGCACCGGTCAGTTTACAGGGTCAAGTCATCATACTATGAGAACTGCTTCATGGCAAGGCAAGGCAAGGCAAGTTTATTTATATTGCACTTTTCCTACAACATATGTAACTTAAAGTGCAAGTGCTTCATCAGTTCATAGATGTAACAGCAATATGTGAGCTACCTTGTTGGAGATTTGCACTCTCTGAGTGCTTTCTAGTGTCTTTTTTGATAGGGATGATGCATTTTAAGAGTTTCAGTTCAAGAGCTAAAGCTGATGTGCTGCATGTAGACTTTATATGTATTGCTTATTTCCACCTCTTGTCTTGAGTTGGGCTCTTGAAAATACTAAACTTTTGAAAATATGAAACACGATCAAAAGATACTCATCAGAAATCTCTATTTAAGAAATTCTAGCAAAACAAAGCTATCCAAAATATCAGAGAAAATGTGAAAAGCATGCTAGGTCGTCGCGCTCATGACTCATCGATGACGACATTGTCTGACCAATCAGTAGCTGGCAGTCATCTTTTAGTATCGACTCAGCTCGCTTAGAACCAGAGCGGAGTAGGTACTAAAACTTGTTTTAGGAGGTACCAGGTTAGTGGAAACACACTGCAAATCGTGTAGAGCCGAGTAGAATAGGGCCAAGGCGTGCAAGTGGAAAAGGGCCATAAGCTTACAGGTATTTCCAAAACTTTTATCAGGCATAAGGACCAGAAATTATGTCATTAGCTTGACAGATTTGTTAGAGTCTGCCCAGCCTTATGACATGTTGTTTATGAAGAGAACTGTGGATTTGATCAGTTATTTTCTCTGAAAAGCATTCTGTGTCTTTTTCCTGACAGTGTTGGCTTTATCACATCCCTGCTGACTCTGATCCTACTGGTTGAATGTGAACTGCACCTTTGCATCCATGTTGAATTAGTCCTAGAGGATGTGCACAGACAACACACTGAACCATCATCACACCTAAACCGGCCCTCATGCATTTATATGTTTAACATCAAGTAAATATCTAGCATTATTGCTGAACATTCATTCATTCATTCATATTCTATGGCCTGAAGCCTATTCCAGCTGTCATTTTGCGAGAGACGGAGAACACCCTGAACCGGTCACCAGCTGTATCGCAGTTATTGCTGAACAGGCAACTTTAAAGTTTGGAAGACAAGCAATAATCTCTCAGTAAACCAGTTCACATTTTGCCTTTTAATTTTTGGAGCAAGTTTAGTCGATTAAATATTAACATAAAATTGCTGGTTATTATTGATCTTGACACAGAATTTTTGGTGCTTGTTTCATAAATGCATGTGATTTTTAAGTCCAGTCAGTTTTGGAGCTGTCAAAACTCAGCACTCAATTTAGTGAACTGTTAATGTTAGTGCACCAAACATTAACATGCAGTTCAGGCTTCTCTGCATCTCTCTTAAACATGAAAGGCTCAAAATTTAATGTAGATTTCTTCCCTATGAACCTCTGAGAGCATTTTCACCAGTATTTTCTTGCTGTCGTCACAGTAATTGACTTCTTCTAACATTGTTAAAAGGATGACATTGTCATTATCGTGATTATTTATTGAACAAATCAGTTACAACAGGAGTCACGCAAAGTTCTCACGTTTTTAATCCTCGTGTGAACGTTTCCCGCTGTTTGGAGGTGTCCTGATTCAGGAGATTTTCTCTCTTTTACTTTGCTCTTCCCGTTCAATCCTCCTGTGGATTCTCCTCTGTTTTCATCTCTTGCTGTGGGAATAAGGCTGACTTCTATTTATATGCTCAGATGCTGGGGAGATGCATCCTCATGGGATTTCTTTACAGCCCTCCCTGCTCACTCTTTTCTCTTTTTCTCTTTCCCCTTCTGTCCTTGCTTTCTTTATCTGCAGGAGCATCTACAGCAGAGCATTAACCTATTTTTCCACATGTTGCCGATGACTAGAGCCTATAGATTCTCAATTAACTTCAGATGTATGATTGCTGATTAGACCATAATGACCATAATTATTTTCTTTCAGCCAATCATGCATATCAGTGGGTATCTAACCAGCAGATTGATTTATCCTCAAACTAGAATTGATTTTGCAAAAGAGCTTTTTTCTTATAGAGCTTTCTCACATCAAAAAAATTCCATAGTCTGTTCTCTGACTCCCACAAACACACACGGACCATACACACATATGCGGATAGAAACATAATATTATACTGTATGCTGTGGACAGAAATCCCCTCCAGTTATTCTCACAAACATTTTTATCCTCTAAGTGGGTTATGCTGCATATTTATCTGCTTCACTACACCACACTGGATACATGGTGATACACATTACTAAGACTTATTTAAATGGGCAGCTCAAGGATACAGTTTTTTTAAGATACTGACCATTTTATGGGGTTATTCAGATCATCAGCATTTACTGTCACAAACTTACCTGAGGTCTTGTAAATCCACAACTTTAAAAAATATCCCGAAAGGACTCTATGGTTTTAGGTATTGTATACTAAAGCACTTACAGTCTGTTAAACAAGTTTTAGAAGGACGAACTGGCCATCTTTTGACCCTCCACTTCTCTTATATTAACTGTTTAGTATTTTTAGTTGCTTCTTTTTGATTAGTGTCTGTTAGCCTCAGGTTTGTTTGTGCCTAAACTTGCATAAATCTTCATTTTTATAACTGATTGTGATCAGATGTTTCTCCAACTGTCTGCAGTTTGCGCTGAAGTTAAAAATATGTGTTCAACTGTGTGTCCTATAAATCTTCCATTTTCAATTAATTAATCAATCAATCTGATTGTGATCAGATGTTTTATCTCAAGACACTTTACAATATCTTGAATAAAAAATCTCCAGTAAAATCTTGAATGAGGATCCAGGTCTCATGATGAACAGCCATCCACACAAATGTGTTCAACTGTGTGTCCTATAGCAGACATGTTGCCATGGTGAAACTTCAATTAATTAATGCAGCATCTTGTCTACTGGAGGGTCCACGTGTCAGTATGATTGTGGTGGTAAGTTTATAGAAATGTAATCAATAATTGTGAATTGTGAACAAACTGAAAGTAAGAGTTTATGTAGTGACCAACTCATCAACACCCAGACCACAAATACGCCTCTACCATATTTGTCTTCAATAAGTATAAATGTACTAAAGGTAGGCCTCTTGCAATCTGACATCCCATTTTCAAGAGGAACCTCATGTCTATGTGGTGCAAAGTATAGTTACTATAGATGTATCAACCATGGATGAGGAGTCATGCTAATGCCTATATTAACAGCTATAATTATAATGAACTGGAGTGGAGCGAATGAAATGGCCAAATTTGTGTTATGTCGGTAAGTGTAGTGATTGAGACTTCATGACTCCACAGCAGCAGGCAGTCTACACCAGTGTCCCCGGTCACCAAAAAGACAAGAGCCAGAGACGAGTACAGGAGCAAACAAAAAGGGCAAAGGTAGATATGGAGAGAGAATGTGAGAGAGACAGAGGGATACACTTATTGGATTATTAGTTAGTTTATCTAGTTAGTTAAGTTAGTTTGTAATTTATTTCATGTCATGTTAAAAAAAGGAAATGGGAAAATAAATACCAAAGTGGGCGAATGTAACACAACAATACAATACAAAACTGACAAAATAAACTTTCGGGACACTTGATGCAGGTGTTTCCAGGAGGTGAGTGGGAATGTTGCTCCAAGTGGTGAAGATGGCTTCTTTGAGGGCTTCCACTGTCTGGAACTGGCCTTTGAGGATGCTTTTTGTTTTTAAGACAAGCACCAGTACCAGCCTTAATTTGGGCCCAGGATCTTGATGTCTTGATGGACAGCCAATCAGATCCTCCGGCTCGGGGCCTGTGAAATCTTTTGGGTCTACCATTTGACATTTTTTGTTCCATAAGCCTCAGGATCTTTTAAGAAGCTTAAATGACTGTCTAACCTCAGCAGCAATGCTGCGCTGCGAAAGTCATTGCTTGTGCAGCTCAACAATCCGACTGAATTTAAAGAGGGAAAGGGTTTTTACCTTTGCCATCAAGAGGTCATGGCAGTGTGAATATCTGACAGAAAAAGACATTGAATCCACATTTTTAACAAGATTTTGCAGTCTTAAACTTCTGATCAGCTGATGGACAGCCTAATTTAGTTTAGTTGTTGTTTGCAATCAATTGCTTACTTGTTTTGGGGGTTTTTTGTCTCACTCCCATTTCTTCTTTTCGCATTTTGAAGCTCTACTTAGAAAATTCTTAAGATCATACAGTGCAAAGTGTAATGTCTTAGAATTTTGATCAGGAGTGTGTATACATACATTTATAGACGGAGATATCCCCATGAATCTAGGTGGCAGTTTGTCGCGCTCATCAGGAGCTGCTGGTGACACCTGTGGTGTGGTGGCTCCTCACAGCTGAGACCTGATGACCACCAGCTGATGGAGATGATCATTAGCTTGGCTGAGACATTACAATAAAGGCTTGTGCTTCCTGTCACCCCCTCCTAATTGGGTCCCTGTCACCTCCCTGGTTCCCTTATTGTTTATGGGGTGAGAGATGAAAGAAGACTATTATATAACCTTACATACTGAGAGTTGTTGTCAGATCAGATTTTCAAGTTTGGAAACTCAGCCTCTATTCCCCTCTATTCCCATATTGACAGGCAGTCACGGGAGAGGACTGTTAACATGTGCTCAAATTAATTATCAAACTGTTTAGTCTGAAGAACCTTTTTGAACATTCACCCAGGTATTAAATTAACACGTGCAGACTTGATTAGATGATGTAAATAATGACATTGATGGCAGTAGAATTAACGCTGATGATATTGAGAATATTGTTGATGTTGATTAGAAGATTGTTGGTGATGATCATGATGCAGCTGTTGATGTTTCTGTTAATGAGGTTTAAAAACATCCCCTTTCTACCCTGTGCAATGCTTCTCTGCAGTGCCTGTTAGCACTCGAATCAAATGCAACCTGAAGCTGATTGTTGGCACTCACTAACCTTGTTTTGGCCTTTCTAGATTCTTGTGTTGCACTGACTCTTAGGTATAAATCTCTTTGGACAAAGGTGTCTGCTTGATCAGTGTAATGCTGTATAACTGTAAAACCGGATCACTGTACATCCTCAGACTGGCAGGTCAGCAGGAGCATCCTGCCCATCACAAGTTACCCTGAGTCCAGAGTGTAGCGAGCATTTTAGTCAATAATGCTCTTAATAAATAAAAGTTAGGAATAATTTAAAATGACATGTCGAATAAAAACTGGCAGTTTAGATTATCAAGGACATTTTAAGGAGAAAACTGTGAAATTGAGAAGGTTAAGCTCTTGGGATTATCTTGAATTGACTACTTTTTCTGACCACTGGAGTTGCTTTTTAACATCTCTTAAATAAAGTATGCTTATATTATGTATATTTTGCTGCTAGGGAGACTCAGTTCTGCTCCCCTCCCCTGTTTACATGTTGTTTGAACTAAGGTCTAAATAATGTACAAACTGCTCCTCATATGATGTTTACTTAAACTAAACCATTGTTTTAGTTTTAATGAATGCTTGTCATGTAATGAGGGAAAGTGGCTGTTAAAAATGCCTTTCCTGGTTCATGCTGCAAGTTGCTCCCATGCATCTTCAGGGATTACTATCAGTACAAACAAGAAGTGTCAGATTTTCTTCCTAATATGAGGTTCACTGAAAAGTTAAGACTCCCTGTCCTCAACTTGTAAATGCCTTGTAGGCAACACCATAATTGGGGTTGGAAGTTGACAGGGTGTTTATAAGTGGCTCATAAGGGGTGAACTTGAGTGCCACTAATGCACAAATTATGGCAGAGATCTCGGTCCTTTGCAAGTAAGCAGCACAACAAGTTATTGAGATATAGCACCAGCACAGAAGTTTCCTGCCTCCTGTAGCTGTCAGTGACTAATATCTTGTGTTTCTGTAGCTGTAATAAACACGTTTATTGACTGTCATGGCTGCCACAAGGATTCCTCTAACTTTGAAAATGTATATGTGTTAAAACTAACAGATACATTTTTCGCCACTGATTAATTTCAGTGCAAAAAAAGGCATATTGTTCTTTTGAGGTGCTGACTCATTAGCTTTGTTAGAGTACACACTACAGGATTTCCAGATCCATACCTCTAAACAAACTCAGCAAAGGCAGATTATCTTGAGGTTGTAAAGATTATCCTTCCTGTGGTTTTCCTGTGGTGTGAGGTGTGTAAAGAACGATCATACTCATGCGCAGAACAGACAGAGGAAGGAGGGGGAGTCGTAGGTTGCGTAGCGTGCGCAGTTAGCGTAAGAGAGAGATACAATATGTGCAGTAGCAATGGCTGAAAAACAGCCCAAAAGAAAAAGGTCAGAGGAGCAGAAAGTGAAAAAGAAGGGCCATGACCATGAAAGAGCAAAGACCAGGTCAACATTGGTGTAGCTTTCCGACGGTGGAGGGAACTCCACCAATTTAAAGACCTGAAACTGGACGCAGATGTCGCCGTCTTTCTGCTGGATAGGTAAGCAACATTAGCTTTGTGGTGCTTCACATAACAGTAACAGCCGTCGGGCATTCATCTTATTGTCTAATCTGCCAGAATGTACTGTTGTGGTGATGTTATCAATATTGTCAGTCGAGTTGTCTGATGAGTCAGGGTTACCTTAGCTACGTTGGTCAGCTAAGCAGTTTCTACGGCCGTTTCCATGACGATGCACGGCCATCAGCTTTCAGGGGTGGAGCAAGGGGTGAGGTATGAAGGGACAGGCGGGTCTAAATTTGTTTATCAACAACCTCCCCACTCGTTTTCACCCACATTGCTGACTATACCTTTAAGCCACTGAACGTGACATTGCGACCTGATGAAAAGATGAAAAGTTGAAAATTTTGAACTCTTAACTCTAATGTCAGTTAATACATCCAATTATATGATATGATAATGGTGAAGCTTGAGTGGACGTGATGTCACTGAGGGACGGGGGCCAAATTAGATATTTATGGACAGGCGACACTACTTGGGTGGGCGACACGAGTTCAGTCGCCAAATTGTATTCGGTGTGAACGCAGCTTCAAATGTGTTCAGTATTTACGATATGAAATTTTCATGTGTGTGGAGTGCACCCAGAACAGCTGAGCAAGTCCTCTGTGTTTTGTCACATAAGACATCACATGGTCAGTGAGGGAGCAAGATGGCTTAAGCAGAAAACAACTGAAGCCATTGCTATGAAATCAAGGGCAAAACATAAAGTTACACAGATGTCAGAAATGGAGGATCAACTAGTTGATATGTGTCAAAAACAGGAACATGTAAACAGCATAACCTCTAAATTAAACAGACTGATAAAAAGAGGAGCAGGACAGAAATGACATCTGCCAAGGATGTTATAAGAAGCTTCCTGTAGCTGGTTGTAGCTTAACAATTCTTTCTGATGTTGTTTGTCATGTTTGTTCACATTACAGTCATGTTCGTTCATGTAAGATTACAAGCTGTGAGAGAAGAGTTTGTGGAAGTTGGTGAATGAACAATGCAAATGAATTGGTCGGTGTGTGATGTGCTATGTCTCTCTCTTCATGGCTTACCACACACTACAAAAACAACTGTTACACCTGTCATTATTTGTCTCCCACAGTTTGCACTATTTGATCAGTTAGGATTGCAAAACGTTTTGTCTGTACCGGACAAACTTTAAGTCCACTTGTTATTTTAAGGCCTTGAATCACAGACAGTGGAAATACCCAGAGTGAAATGTTAACACTCTTGCCTAGCTGCCTGATGTTCCACCTGTAAAACTTGCTAAATGACTTTGTCAGATGGGGTGGTGTTGAGTATTATGTACTTTAATGTTACTATTTTTTAGTCAGACATCACCTGATGACACGTTGTACTGAAAATTAATTGAAATGGAGGTATGAACAGGTTGTCATTTACACAGTAACCAAACCAAGCTTGTCCTTGCCTCACCTGTGCACCTTTGCACCGTGATGTTCTGTCAATACTCTGTGTATGTTTTTGTTGGTGTGTAGACTGTTTGCCATTAATAACTGCAGCAGGCAGCCAGACTGAGAGGCTTGAAATATTCCCACAACAGCTCCAGGCACTCAGTGCAGCTCAGACACCACCTGCCACCAGGATAGAGAGAGCACGTGTTACCTGGAACAAAATGGATGGTATGACAGATCTGAGATTCAGCTCCAGATCTACTTTGGCAGTGAGATGATTGACATCTTATCTTTGTGTAATAAATTGTCTCATGCTGTGGCATTTAGGATACACTGATACCATAATCAATAATACAGTGAGTATGATTACAGGCACACAATAGTCTGATGACTGGGAGTGATCAGACAATGTAACAGCCCTAGCCTGATTGTATGCATTTACAAGGACTTTAATAATCCATTAATGGTAAATCATAGTTTACTTTATTTCTTTGGTCGTAGGGATGGGAATTGGTTGTATATCATTGGTTCTAATACCATTATTAATTCTACTTACAAATGCAATCTTTCAGTAGTTCCTACTATAAATCGCTTCATGTAGATCTACCATTTGAAAATTAGTCAGGCCACACTGCTCGTCCAGGTCAACAACCTTAAAGACATGGCACTCCTGATGTTTAATGCTGTACTGTGCTAACAATGGTTTTGGCATGTTGCTGGCTTTTCTACCATTGCTTGAAATCACACAGCTAAGGAAAGTGCTTTTTGTAATGTTGGTGACAAATTACATAAATTACATTTTGGGCCACTTCTGTCTCCTGTGAGTACCAACCATACAACTTACTGTCTGTGTTGACAACCTTTCAGTCTGACGTCACTGGTTTGCAAGGCACATGGAGTTAAAGAAGGCATTGGTAAGGGATTTTTTAATACAAAGGCAAGTAATATTGATTCTTCCTTTGGTTTGTTTGCCTTGTCTGTACCATGTTTGGTTCAGATTGCTTTCACATCTATGGAAAATCAATATCTGGTCAGCTATGAATCAAACAGAAACCCTGCGTTTTTTGACACACCAGAGTTTGGGTCTTTGGTCCGCACAAGTGTTCATGCGAGTAATTATTTTATTTTATTTTATTTATTCATTTTATAAGTTTCTGACCTGTAGAAGAGAGGAGGTCTGTGAGGGCTGTGTGGAGTGTGTTGTTGGGATATTAATTTGAGTGTTTGGGAAATGAAAATTGTTTGTTGCAGTTGTTATAATGCCTTTTTTTATTTGTTAAATGAAATATTTTTTTTTTAACAAAAAGAAAAGAACTAGATTAAAGTTTATATGTGTGTTAAATAATAAGATTATTAGGGAACAAGCTTGGTGTTCTTATCCAACCTCATAATCCGATAATGGCCTTAATCTGATAAGAATAAATATATTGTGTGAACAAGACCACTTGAGTCATCAGATAACATCAGAACTCTGATAATAATCATTGTAATAGTGTGTATGTTAACACACTCACCAGTTTTATTAAAGTGCCTGTAGGAGGTCTTCTCTCAAACTATGAATGGTTTTGTGGCTCTAAGTTACAGTGATCAACAAGGGCGTACGTGCCACAAACATGCCACAAAAGGCCAGATAGATAGATAGATAGATAGATAGATAGATAGATAGATAGATAGATAGATAGATAGATAGATAGATAGACAGATAGATAGACAGATAGACAGATAGATAGATAAATACTTTATTGATCCCAAGAAAAATTCAAATGCTGCAAACACAGCAATGATACAAAACAAAATAAAACACAAAAACATGAAACAAATGTGACCGAAAAACACTGCTTGAACACCTCCAAAACAAAGACAAGCAAACTGACAATACTAACTTAAGGAGAAATGCTGCATACAAAATCCCAAAACAACTGCAAGAGGCATAAGAGATTACGGCCAAGTGTTAAAAAACTTAAAGGAAAACATGCCGTTTAAATCTCCTCTCCAAATGTGCAAATCTGCTGCATTTCTGTAATTGTATCATTTTATGTGCAGCGTTATTTTCTGTTGCATCTGTTTAATGTTTTTGTGCTTTTTTGTTTTGCATCATTACTGTGTTTTTGGTTTTGCATCATTCATGTGTTCACACAATTTGGCCATTGTGGTGTTTGTTCATGAGCGGTGTGTATGCCCTTGTTGGCCACCGTACAATGTCACAAACATGATAGGGCTTCATAGAAGTTAAGAAATTTCTGTTTTACAACTTCATTCAGCTAAAGACACCTAAATCTAAATGTTAAACACATCATTAATTAACACATTTGTTTATGTTAGGTTTAAATATTTCCAGGACTAGGCATCACTTTCTTGTTTCCTTTTGTGCACCACTATTCTCTTGGTCCTTTTTCATCTTAAAACAAGTTGAATCGGTCGAGCTGCTGGACTGTGAAGCGTCAAGTCTGGACTGCTGCTGCTGCTGCTGCTGCTGCTGTGAGACACTCTTGGCTCCTTGACAAGATGTGAAAGTTGTGTTCGAAATCTGAACCCCCAACCCATTCAACTTCATTCAGCAACACGTCACCTTTCCAAAGTGTCCAATCCTTTCTGTGGCCTTCAGTGATTAGCAAATTATAGGCCTTTCCCTGCACAAGGACACTTTAAAAGAAACAATCTGGGCTTGGATTTGCATTCCAATAACAATGCTCTGAACAGCATGAAGACAACAGAGGGCCTGGATCTATTACTTTGCCAAATCATACTCTGTTCGAGCGAAGGCTTTATGAATAATTGATGGTAAATATTTGAATCTCTGCAAGGTGATTTTGTGTCTCCTCAGCAGCCTTGTGTAAAATATTCCCCCAAATTCAGCAATAATGACAAACTTGATGAACAGTTGCTGTATTTTTAGCAGCTTAGTTAACAAAAATCTTGCTCGGAGTGCACATCATACCAAAGCTGGACAGTGAAATGCTTGTTTCCTTGCAGTTGTTTTCCGTCTGGCTTTCCACTGACACTGGAACAATTTCTCAGAGGTTGCTTCACTTGTGGATGTCTGCTCTAAGCTGCAGAGAGGAGATGTTTTGTATACTGCATGCACTTTTCTCAGGCTCCATATCTGATTTTGTTTTATGCTTTGGAGTTCTGAAACTTTTTTGTTCAGAGTTGACATCTTTCTTGTGGCGGCTGAAGATACTTTTAAAATGTGTTTTTCAGTCGTGCCTTGGAAGTCAGTGGATTCAGTTTAGAGTTCACTCTTGTGGCTCCAGAAATAAATGGCTGAAATAACTCCTTTCTCTATTCCCCCGGGCAGCACTGAGAGGGGACGCTGAGTTACTCAGCCATGCTCTGAAGATGCCATTTTTCTTACTTATGGTTTTCCCTCAATCCACATACAATCACATCAAGAATCCCTCTGTGTGTCACATAAGCATCAAACTGAGATGACCCTTGCTGAACTAATTATTTGCTTATCACATATTTTGGGATACTTAGGATTTAAAATCATGATATTTTAAGAAGTGGAGCTGTATTCATGTGCAGCTTTTCACCCCAGACGATCATAGAGTTAAAACCATGCATTTTTTGTGCTGTTTTGCTGCATTAATCATTTTCTAAACCTCCAAACTGAAGCTCCTCACAGAGCAGAGATTTTCAGTCTCGGCTGACTCAATCCGCTCTTTCTGTCTGTGTCCTCAGGTCCTGCTTTGGTGGGTGTAGTCAAGAAAGACTGGGCCAATCAAAACAGCATCGCCCTCTCCTGGTCAGAGGTGGAACTGCTGCCTTCAGAGATCGTTGAATATGAAGTCAAATACTTTGAGAAGGTAAAATCCAGCTCCAGGCCAGCAGAAAGAAATTCTGGTTGGGGAATATATCTCTGCCCTCTAAGTGAGATGTTTTCTTTTCCAGAAAAGCACATTGAGGTTTCTTTTCATATACTCCAAGATTTTTGTCTGTGTTTTTGTAATTTTGGTTTGTCTGCACATCTTTGTTTTTCTTTTTTAATCTCAGGCCCCTGATTATATCATGTGGATGTGCATGTTTTAGAGGTAATTTTTCCACCAATCATCTGTATGATATGATAAGGGCAATACATCAATAGAAATTCACGCATGAATAAATGAATGGGTTCATGTTTCTAAATATAATACAGTTTTAAGTGTTATAATGGAAATAATATTCACATCTTTTAATTTCATGGCCATTTTTTAAGGGTACACTTCTGTCCACAGTCTGCTTGGTGTGACCTTTTTAAAGCTGACACATCACAATAATTAAAATAGTCCAAAAAAAAACTATCATAGAAATACCTGAAAATAACGTGTAAAAACTTACATCAAGGGTTTGAAAGAAACAACAAAGCACTTTTATTCATGAAGAAAGCTGAAAAACATAAAAATATAATGCTGTTCATTAGCACTCTTTTTATGAGTCCACTGTTGTAGCGCACAAAGAATGAAAATGCACTAATTTGATTTTGTCTGTAATCACTAAAATGTTATTATTTGATCAGAGATCATAAAAAAGATTTCTCTTCTACATATTTCAGTATTGAAGGTATTTTTTCCATGCACAGGATTTTTATGAATTAAAATTAACTGAGTCTAAGCAGAACATAATGTCGGTATATGAAAATTTTAATGACATTTCTCTGGTGAGTTTACTTTCGGGATACAAGGCTTAATGTAACTTTTAAGAAACATGAGGATGGAAAAATTTTAGCCAATCCATTTAAGGGCAGGGCAATACATCAAGTTCTTCAGATTCTTTCTTGTATTGATACACATATTCAAATGAGATATGGGGTAAGAAAATGTTGTCCATGTCAGTAAAGTCTGTGTTTAAATCTATTTAATGAACAGATGTCAGGCCAGATGCTCAGTGAAAAGATTTATTAGCTTAAGAACCAGTGATACTCATTGACCACAAGAAAATCCACTGAAAATATATTTTTCAATTAAATGTCAAGTCCAAATAACAATTTATTGTGTTCATGTTTATTTTATTACATTTATAGAGAACTCATATTAGTAGTAAAAACCAAGATTAAAGTGATATTTATTTGACACGTCAGAAACCAAAGGTCCTTGACAGATATGACTGTTTAACATTCTGGATTTTTATATCAATGATTTTAAAATTAGGTGTCAGCTGAGAGGTGGGGTACACCCACCTGGTCACCAGCCAATCACAGGGCCACATAGAGAGACAGTCAACCATCCATACACATTCATAACTAAGAGCTAAGACTCACCAGTTAAACTAACAAGCATGCTTTTTGATCTGTGGGAAGAAACTGGGATGCCAAGAAAGAATCCATGCATGCACAGGGAGAACATGCAAACTCCAGGATGAAAACACCTTACTGTGAGGAGCGCACGCTGCCTGCTGCACCAGCGTGCAGCCCAATTTAAAAACACATGTAAAGACCCTTTTGAAATGTTTTTGTACCCTAACATCATTTTAGGGGTTTAGTGCAGTTTTTAATGATAAAAATGAATAAACAACGGGTCTCACCTTTCTTTTTCTTTGATTTTTTAATTCCGTGAGGTGTGCTTAGTTTTCACTACAGTCATATGAAGGTTAGCAATGCCGCTTTTGTCAACATTAAAATGTGGGTTTTACTAGAATCCTATGAAAGGTTATAATGGCAGATCTTTATTAATACTTCAAAGCATAGAAAAAAGGGCATTATATTGTGTATTAATAAAGTTTCAAGATAGAAAATTTGGTTTTATTTGTCCCATCTTTGTTCTGTTTTGCTTTTTTAGGAGCAAGAGCAGCTGAGCTACTCATCAACACGGACCAAGACCCCCAGTGTGGTTGTGACAGGCCTCAGACCCTCCACTGTTTATGTCTTCCATGTCCGTGCTCGCACTGCTGCTGGTTACACAGCATACAGCCCAAACTTTGAGTTTGCTACTGCACCTGAAGGTACAACTGTGAGGATATTGAGTTTTTCATGTGCTTACAGAGTCGGTGTATTTTTGTTTAGGCTTTCCTTTAGTCAAATCTTTGCTAAAACTGCAATAAATATGGAGTGTCACTAAGACAATCTACAAGAATAAAGGAATGGTTTTGAAGCCATAGGTTTTGTATCATCTGTGTCGATCTTAAGCTCTGTGAAATCCTAAGTGACTTTTTATGGTCGTTCTTTGCTATGGATCAGTGAAACTCATCAGTGCCTCTTCAGGCATGAGCCATTTATTTAAATGTTTATAAGCTGTGTAAGTTCTTGAAGCACACATAATGCTCTGCTGAATCTAATACTGGAATATGCTCCGACTCCTCGGACACACACTGAAGAAGATGAATATGCAGATCACAACCTTCACTTTCTCATTGCCCTTAAATCTTTCAGTACTTTGGTAAACATGCACAAATCTTTCTATGTAGAGAATATACTCTCTCATTACTTAACCATTATAAGACACTCTAAAAGGGATTCTTCTTTTATTTTCAAGTTATTGATTTGTGTAAAAATTATTTTTCAGGCAGTTTGTGCCTTTATTGATAGGTGAGAGCTAGATTGTGGATAGGCTTGTGAAGGGGGGCGAGAGAGAGTAGGAGGAGGACACTCTGCAAACTGACCACAGGCTGGATTTGAAGACTAATCAGCAGAAACATGGATATGGGTCATGTCTGGTTTCTCACCACTACACCAAACCAGCACCCCGGTTTTATTGATTTTAAACCAACCCCCTGCCGAAGAGCTGAAATGAATCACCGAAGGAAAATATGTAAAATAAAATAATATGATGGTCTGATTAGAAATAACAATTCAAATATTTCAGTATTTTGTAAATGAAAAGATTTAACATTAACTTGTTTTCAGGGAAAGTGCCCTTCTCCCAACACCACAGGGTTGATCCTGGCTTTTAAATATAAACAGCTCTCACTTTGAATTTAGTGAGGAGTAGAGGGTACCATGGCAATTCTCTACATAGTTTTAAAGAAGTGCTTAAGAGGACGAGGAAAAAGTAGCTCCTGGTAAATTAAAATGATTAAATGACGTGTTACATGTAGTATCATGTCAGACCTTAAAAAAATAAAAGAAAAAAGAAAAAAAGAGCCAATGTTTCATTTTATATTGATTTTCATGCCCTTTGGTGTGTTTTAAAGGGTTCCTCTGGATGATAGAGTACTTCTACACACAAGAAAAAAGTTTGCAGTGAACTTTTCCCCTCCCTGTTTATAACACATGTACCTGCTTGAAATGGCTCGTTCAGCTCCCCAGAATAGATCTACCAGTGTGACATCCTACCTTTGTTCCATCAGTGGTTAGGTTAATTGGTTTAGGTTCCCAAGCAAGCCCAGAGCAAAACATCCACTTTAGACAGTGTTCTGAGATGCTGAGAAAGCGAGGACACAAGATGCTGAGTATAGCGTTGAACGGACTAGCCGCTCTAGAGCAGGCTTATCAACCAGTCAGGTTGGATTTGGCACATGTGAGGAAGGGGGTCTTAAAGTGACTGGCAGTTTAACAGAGCATCTCAGATAGACCCAGAATACAGCTGGATCAAGACTATTCAGTGTGTGAGAACTAAATGGTTTTAGGAACATTGGGGACATACTCAACAATCATCAAAATCAAATTTATGAACTGAAAATTAGGGCAAAGCTGGGTTCTTAAATAACACATAGATGCAGATTTTTTATCCCAATGAGCAACGATGTATAATCATTTTAATCTTCCTATAACTCAAAATAGTAGTTAATATGACTTTTGTCATAATTAAGCTGTCTTAATGACAACTATTAGTGCAGTATAATGCTGCACATTACTGATTACACTCCAACAGATTGCTCTATAAAGCATTGCTAAATAACTGACAGAAATGTGCATTGAGATTAGAAGTGGTCTTTTTTCTTTTAGTCAAAGCTTTGGAGAAGGAATTTCTTTTTGTGTCAATTTTAGTTCCCCCTTCTGCAGACAAAGCAATAATTGTTCTTGTACTTGTGTAAATATTTTTTTCCTGATGAAATAACACATCCTGCTGTCTTTGAAAGTCAAACGTGTCCCTCTGTTTGAATATTCACCACGAAAATGTAAACAAAGACTGATCAGCAGCACGCTGGTTACCTTCTGATTGCCACCTACCTGGCAACAGCAGGTGGCCCTGACAGATATTGAAAATAACCATATAGACTTCAAACAAGATAATGTTTGCCTTTGCAGTCCATAGAGACACAGCCATATTAATTTAGATCTCTCTTCACAACTTTAAGACTCCTCTTATGTGTTTCATGGTTAGTTTGATGGGTATTCATGACTTGAATTATGACTGAGGAAAGAGGGGGATAGTTTTAGGTAAGCATTGTCAATTATTTTGTAACCTATAATTCTAAGTTTGTTTGGTTACAAATACAATGTAATTGTTTTGAACCTAATCACAACAGGAATGTTGGTTCTTCATGAAGGTGCCAGTCAGCAGTTTTGTGTTGCAAGTAAACTACAAAGTTTATTTGCAACAAAGATTTTTCTTTGACAAAATGATGAAGAAAAGCTAGTGGAGAGTGTTACAAACCTCTTTACTCATGGCTCATTTGACAACGTTCTCACTTCACTGCGCATAGCAGATTGGAATACTCAACAAGTAGAGGCTAACGAAATGTGTGTAAACCAGGAGTCTCAATATTGATATATCAGTAATGCATTATGAGAATACACAGGCTTTACTAATGCTGCAAGATGAAATATATATCAATCAAAATTCCAGGGGGCCCATGCCTTAATTTGACTTCAATCCTGCCAAATTCTGGCTTGGCATCCCTCTTCAATTTTGACAAATGAGCATGAAAAAAACTTCATCAACAGAGAGCTCAACAGAACTGGACTCACATTGAACACGTAAAGCTCAACAGACTCTGATCTCCATGTGGTGCTTATAGTCAGGCTTGTATTTGGGCTGCATAGCTGCACAGCAATGTGCTGGTATGAACAGTAACTACTATTCCCCATTCAGTTTTATATTAAGTCCATTTTCTCTCTCCTGAATACTGGTGTGCTACTCTGTTTTTTTATTTGTTTTGGTTTTCATTTCCTCAGATCCTGATATCGCTGATCAGGGTCAAGTCCTCGTGGTAGTCACAGCGTCTGTGGGAGGCTTTTCTCTGTTGGTCATTCTCACCCTCTTCCTTCTCATCACTGGGCGGTAAGATGCTCCCTGTTTCACTCACTGCACTTACACTCAAACACACACAAACACACACACACTCTCTTCAGTGCTTCTCCTCTCATAATCTCCAGAGTCACGCTACAACCAGAAGTCTGTTAATGGACTCTCTTTTGCCACCAAGCAGACACTCTTATTTTCCAAATGGCTGAACCAATTTTCTGCCTAATTACTCAGCATGTAATGCATGTACCAGCAGTTTGCTCCATTCCATTAACTTCCACAGGTTGTCTCAGACTGTTGTCTTCAGTCTGCTTCTAGTTCACAGGGTTTTACACTCAGTGCCACTTATTAATAAACTATGAAAAATGGCCCAATTGCTCTCGGTACTTTGTCTGGATTTTTCATGAAACTGCGATTCAAGCTGGAGTAATCATCTTTAATCACACAATTTGCAAACATCTGAAAATAACTGAACTAAAAAATGGAAACAGTGTCTCTCACTCTTACAGTTAAAAAAAGATCCACACCCACTATTTCCAGACACAAAAAGGTGGACCTGTTTCTCATGCAAAAAAACACCAAACAAATCTTTCAGACTTTTCCCACCAGGGATGCAAAAAAATGCAAACAATACTACATTTTTTTAGGATCAGCCACATTTTGTATGTGCTTCTTCAGTGACAGTTTGTGAAAACCATTCCTTAGTTCATCTTTGTCTGTTTTTTTTATCCATTTGTTCATTTATTGAATTCACATTCTCAACATGAGGCTTGTTGACAAGTACTCTTGCCTGTTTCCATTAAGTTTTGTTCACGTTTAGATGAAAATAACCCTGTCTGCAGAGGTGAGATTTTTAAAAACATCTTTGTCCTCACAGAAATGTAAAAACAGGCACACTTAGATGTTTTTATTAAGTTGTAGTGATGACAGTGATATGCAGCTGTTTTGTTTGGTTTTTGTCAATTTCACTTTTTTAGAATCAAACAGTATTTAGAAAAGATTTAAAATGTACATGAATTGATCTTTATACACTAGGGATGTAACGATATGAAAATTTTGTATCACGGTTATCATTATTATCGCGGTATTGTTGCAGTTTGCTCAAAATGTTCAAAATGTACTTTAACACAAAATTGAAATCATTTAACCCCTTTAATATCATAATTTTAACAGTTCTTTTTTTGTCAATAAATGTGTCTAGAAATGCCCTTTGAGTACATTTTTTACCCTTTTTTCATTTGAAATAAAAGTAAACAATTCTGGCAATTATTGGTCATTATTATGTTATAAATGCTTAAACTGTGTATAATTACAAGAAAAGAAAACAACAGATTTGAGCTTTAAACATGTTTCTCCTCATAAACAACTGAAAATGAACAACAAATAGCCTATTTTACAAACACACATTTTAGTTTGCCTGCAGCAGTAGTGTCCATGTTACAGCTACGTCATATTAGACCATGTCATGGCCTTTTTTTTTTTTTCTTTACTGACGATAGTCCCTGAAGCAGTTAGCTCCCTTCATGACTCTCCTCTGGTCTCCCCTCTCCATGGCAGATATCCTCGATATTTTCTCCTCTAATCTTTCCAGAGTACGACCGATTAAATCCATAAAGCACGAACTTTGACGGAAAAAGACGATCAATTTCAAATATGGCAAATACGTGGCAAAAGAACGTCAAGAACACACTCCAGAATGATACTAAAGCTATTGTTTTCAATATTTATACATTATTTAGACAGAGAATACTGGCAAACCACCTGTAATTCTCTCGGGTATGGCTCATTGAATCTTTTCTCGCTCTCTCGCTCCCTCTCTCTCTCTCTACCTCTACGGCTCGGTCAGCTTATTTACTCGAGGAGTTAGGGCAGTTTTAACCATACACGTCTTTTTCTTTCGCCGCAGCTCCATGTTTAGACAGGGTGACTGTCTTCTATCAGTTTCCCCTCTGCAACCTTGTAAAATCCAATATTTAACCAGACTTAAGAGTCCGTTTCCAGAGGGAAATCTCCGCTGTCTCTAACTTTTGCTGAGGCCAAACAATGCAAACTGCTTCCCATGAGGCTGCTTCATCCAGGAAGAGACTCATAGTTCTGGCATTCCCAGGCAAAGAGCAGCATCATCGTGCGTTTTCGACAACGTTGTGGTTATCAAACACAATATAACGGTAATTTTTATAGGACGCGGTAATGATTACTGTGGGAAATTTTACCGCAGTTTATCATTTTACCGGTAACCGTTACATCCCTATTATACACATACTTTACTTTATAATGTGGTGTATCTATATGTAAAATGAGACAAATACTTTGAAAATGTGGCCTGTATATCTATAACAGATTTACTGTGCTTTTTTTGTGCCAAGTTAGGTTATCTAGTCTATTACATTATAATATCCAGACAGAAGCAGATCCTAAAATAAATGCCTTTTCACTAAAAGATTACCACATTTTTATCTCCTGTCTCTATTCCACATGTACTCAGTTCTATCCATAGTTAGTTAACCCTGTTAACTGTAACATGGCTGAACAAAGAACACAGCAGTTCAGGTTTTAAAACTGGTTCATACCCTTCTATGAAGACACTTCTTCAGTCAAAAGTGGAAAGTAGCATGTTTTAATCCTGTACTGACATTTTCAAAGGGTGACCTCTGTCTGTGTAGTTTTGAAGAGGAGGATGCAAATTGTCCTTTGGTTAAACATAAGTCTTTGATTGCTACTTTTGTCCCTTCTCCTCTTCTTTGGAGACTGAGCCTTGAAAGCCTTGAATTTGTGGGGCTCTGAATAGGATAAATGTGGGGGGAGATGGAAGAAAATAAAACGAGCTACATAAAGGCAAGAACAAAAATTGCTCTGTAGAATTGGTTATAGAAAGAGGGAAATGGCTGTCTTTTTTCCACCAGAGGACTTTTTACACACCAAAGGATAGATGAGGAGGCGTTATGGGGAAAAGCTTCTTTCGAACCATTTTAGGCTGTTTTTGCTGTCAGAATAAATGTGCACTCTTCAACCTTTTGTCAGGGGGGCAGTAAATCTCTGGGATGTCATGCCAGCTTCTTGCTGATAATGTCGACTTTTTCAATATTTCTTTAGTAATACCAAGAGGGAAGGGACTTGGGTGAGCCAGGGTGTAAAAAGTGGTGATGAAGGTGATTCTGACTCCTTGGCTTCTCCTTTTTGCAGGTGTCAGGGCTACATTAAAGCTAGGATGAAGTCGGAGGAGAAGAGGAGAACTCGTTTCCACACTGGACACGGTACAGGAGATGTTTTGCAACTGAACTTGAGAAATCATGATTTTTTTACACTGTTATTGATGCACTCATAACAAACTTTGCTGTATCACCCAAGGTCTTGGCATAAAGACAAACATTACAGCCCTTTCTTGCTACTAAGCTGCAAGTCCAACATATTCATACTTAGTAAAATAAGTGAGTCCTTCTCCGTGTTTCAATGTGAATTATAAATAGGCAAGTTAAATGTGAAAAGACTGATAACCTCTGCCTCTATGTTACTGAGTAAGACTCTTTGCCGTCATCCACCAACCACCCCCTCAGCTGACCCCCTCAGCATTTGTTTTGTTCTTGTTGTTGTATTTTTTGTCAGGGCAAAATCAAAATGCCTTCTCTATGCATTGACAGTGTAAAATCACTGTGCCCCTTTGCTTGCTATACAGTTTGTTGTTCTGCTTAATTGTGCCATCATTCAAAGTCTATAAAATTAGCCACTGGCTAAGTAGGAGTGTCAGTGTGTGTTATCTGTGAATTTGTTCAGTCTATCAGCCACAAGCTGTTTTTACCTGTCACAGATTTGTCTAATTAATTGCCTCACTTATTTACTTGAGTACATGACAAGTACATGAGTATAAAAAGAAACTTTCTGTGACAGTAAACATTGTGAAAAAATAAATATATATATTCATCTCTATGTGGCTTAGCTTAAGTTAGTGTTTCCACTTGCATATATCTTTTACTTTTGACAATACCTCACGGTAGAGGTTGTTTTTATGGAAAGAATGAATAGAGCAGTGCAGGGATGACATTATTTTGTAGACCAACATTGAAGCCAGCGTTGCACTGATTCCCTTGACTGCAAGCTAGTAAAAATCTGAAGGATTTTTCACTTGTTTTGTGTTATTGCTTATAATAAGTTCTGTAGACAACAGAAAGTTATGGAACTCAAATGTTCTGCAATTAGAGATTATTTCAACAAATAAACACTTTTAATCTTTTAAGCTTAAATTTAATCAGTGAGCTTTAAAAGCTATTATGTTAAGCTACTATGGAACTACAAAATGGCAGTTCAACTTAGAGGCAACTACATTATTACCATGTTATAATGTCTTGTTGTAACCTCTTGTCTGAGAGTTTCTTTATAATCAATTGACCTTATCAAATTGATACTAATGGCTGTGACAATAGTGTATGCATAAATATCTGTTAAAAGCAAATATGCTTTACAAATGCTTACTGTTGGGTCCCCGACCATTTTGTTGTCCTTGTTAGCAGTCAATTAGCAACCATCATCCCACAACAGTTTTGATAATTTCCCATCAAACTTTTAAATCTCATGTGAGTGTGTTCATCACAAACTGAATTGCAGGCATTTACCTTAAACTGGTACGCTAAATCCCATTTACAGTACAGGCCAAAAGTTTGGACACACCTTCTCATTCAATGTGTTTTCTTTATTTTCATCACTAAGTTCATTGTAGATTTTAATGATGGCCACTTGTCTCTCTTAACTTAGCTGACTGGTTCTTGTCATAGTATTAATTTTAAAAGTGTCTAATAGGGATGTCGGCTGTGCATCAGCCTGACTTCTGAACAACATAAATGATGGTCCCAACCCCATAAAATAAGACAAGAAATTCCATTAATTAACCCTGGAAAGGCACACCTGAGAAGTGAAAACCATTTCAGGTGACTACCTGTTGAAGCTCATAAAGAGAATGACAAAAGTCTGCAAAGTAATAATCAGAGCAAAGGGTGACTCCTTTGAAGAAACTAGAATAAAAGACATGTTTTCATTTATTTCACACTTTTTGTTAAGTACATAATTCTACACATGTTCATTAATAGTTTTGATACCTTCAGTGAGAATCTACGTACAATGTAAATAGGGATGAAAATAAAGAAAACACATCAAATGAGAAGGTGTGTCCAAACTTTTGGCCTGTACTGTACTTTTGAAGGCTGCAAACTCACTTCCACATTTGTGGACTCATTCCTGCACCACTCTATTGCATAGAGATGAATTCTATAGACACTGTGATTTTTATCAACATGTAGTTTTGGTCTGGTGGTTGCTGCGGACACAGACTTCTGTTAAATAACAGATTTAAAGTGCTTACTGCTAAGTGTCTTTGAGGGGAGTTTAACAATTGTTTTGTAAAATACTTCATCACTAGTGTTGATAAAAAGATTTAGTGAGACACGGTTTCATACATCATGTTGCAGAGGTTGGATGACACCCTTAACCTTTATTTTGTACATTTAGCTTCACCTAAACTAAACACCTTGACACTGACGTTTAGATCACATTGCCAAAACATTCTTGAATATTCTCTAACATTTGTTGTGAGGGTCCTGTTAAGTTTAGGGCTCATTAGGTGTTAAATGATACATTTATTATTGTCCATGTACTGTATATAGAATGCTATATCCCTCTCATTTATTGACTGAAAGGTTAATGGTGGGAGCTTGGTGAGGACTTGACAGCTTGAACTATTTGCACAGTTAAAGAAAACAGAACAATATCAAATTAATTTGCCTCAGGAGTTTCTCTGACCAACTCCTATCACAGGTCATCATAGAAATCAATGGATCACAATTTTTATAAGCAGTTCTCAGGATGGAAAAGTTCAACCCTACTTCAGGGTTAAATCCTCTTTTTTTTCAGCCCTCCAAACGTATAGTATCTCGTAAGCTCACAATGAACCATTACATAGCTGTGGTATCTGTTGTTCTATCTTGAGGATTACAAGACTGCCCCAAGTATTGTTCAGCAATTACAGATACAGTCTGGTTTATTGATCCCCGCAGGAGCCGTCTGTCTGTCTTGTGGAACAAAAAGTGTCCTGTAATCTTCCAATACAGTTGAATGAGAGCTCTGGTGGGATTTGATCTGAAGCCTACAATGCAGTGCACCTCTGGAGACTAATCTTTCTGGCCTGTTGTCTGTGGGCTTGCTTATGGATATAAAAATGTCTTTGAAGACACAGGAAGTGCCGCAGGTGTAAAAATGACAAATTGACACACATGTATTTAACAAAAATGCTGATAATACGTGTCTTTAATTGCACACTTAAAACAACCATTATCTGATTTCTGGAGTTACCCTATATGTCATACCTTCATTTAAACAACATGGTCCAATCATTTTTATCAGGAGGCCTTTATCATATTGAAATAAATTAACTAACAAATCAAGCTTTTTGCTTATTAATTTGTATTATCGGTGCATCTATACATTTTAATATGGTTTCTTTCCTTTGGTTGCATATGTGTAAAAATAAAATACACCAGCAGTGTAAGATAAGAAACAACAAACTTTGTGATGATGAGGATGATGTGAATTTAAGCTGGGGCTGAAACAAATTTCATGCTCAACAAAACAGGATTTAATAGTTTCATCTGCTGGAGGGCAAACGCTTCAAAGAGTGTCAATGAAAAGTAGGGTTTCAAAATTCATTGAACAGATTTAGACCCACATTGGTATACCACAATGCTTAAAAGAGAAAATTACAGGAATTACAAAGCCAGCAGCAGTTTTTCCGTTTTAATAATGAGAATATGGGGTGCTGGTTTGGCGGAGTGGTTAGCAACTAGGCACCCCATGTACTTGCTTCTGCTGGTCCAGGTTCGAATCCCGCCTGTGACCAATTTGCAGAGTGTCTTCCCCCACTCTCTCTCCCCCTTTCACAAGCCTTTCCACTGTCTCTCTCCTGTCAATAAAGGCACAAAATGCCCAAAAAATACATTAAAAAAAAAAAAAAATGAGAATATACATGCCAACAGCAGAACAGGGTTTCAGTGTGCGTCTTAATCAAACTAGAGTTTGAAGTGCAGGTAAACATACAGCACTTGACAGTAATTACACAAAGAAAACATACGAACAGTTTAGGCTAACATACACAGACAGTTTGGTTGAAGATTGCATTTCTCTTGCTCTTCAATGAGCAATTACCGGACTTCACTTTTTTACACATAGGCCTCCTCTATGGAGATGGTGCAGGGATTTGACCCAAGAGACAAACAACTAAAAAAAATGAATACAAAACAATGTTCACCCATAAGTCAACAAGCATGCTAGATAGCTAGCATTATTGCAGAAATGTTAATCAGGAAAGGTAAGTGCTTTTTATGGAAGTTTTTTGTAATTAAGTAGCTTTTTGTGTACATGTATACTATTTGATATTTTACATATCATATCGTGTTAAAACAGTATGATATTTTAAATTCACAACAAATATAGCAGCTCACTGTAAAGTTCTTTACTCAAATATTGTAGAGCATATACTGTACAAGTGTAAATCATCAGGCAAAAATCCAACAAGAACAATTCAAAAAACATCAAGATCCAAAGTCTTTTAAGTCGAATAACGACAAACAGACACAAGAAAAGCAGGACATTAAAACACCAGGAGACAATGACAGTCCAGCGGAGGATTGGTGAAAACACATGATACATATACTAGGTGAGATCAGACATTTCAATCAATTAATCAATCAATCAATCAATCAATCAATCAATCAATCAATCAATCAATCAATCAATCAATCAATCAATCAAACTTAATTTATATACCACTTTTCCTACAACATATGTAACTCAAAGTGCCTGCAGATAAGAAAACAGGAGGAGAGGAGAGAAGAAGAAAACAATACCAAACTGAGCACCTGTCAGAGGAGCACAGAGTGAGATTGGGAAAAAAGCCTCTGTTGGCACAACATTCCAGGAGAGTAGATGCACCTGCTCAAGGACAGACAGGAAGCCAAAACAGAAAGAGATAAGTAATAGTTTGGGTCAGGCCAACTGTAATTTTCCATCAGCCTTTCTAGTCTTTTGGTCTTTCATGATGATGTTCCGAATCTGTGGGCCCATTCAACCGTGCTTCCAATTTCTCCAAGGTGTTGTCCTGCTTGCGAACCAGTTCGAGAAATGCATCAAGCTTGCGATTGAGCTCACAAATCACTTGAATCAGAGTGTTGACAGCCCTGCACATTCCTTCAATCATGACAGGCAGCTTCTCAAGAGCCAAAAGTGCTGCCATCGTCTTCTTAACTGCGTGATAGATCAGGAAACTGCTAACTCCATGCAGCAAGAAAGTCCATTGTGTACCCAGCTGGGAAGCAGGTTCTCCTTTACCCACTCTTCTCGTTGAGAAAATTTGGTTGATGGAGTTGAGAGACCAGCTGATTAGTTCCATGCTTTTAGATTTTGGAAAGAAATGAAGAGAGAAGCTGTAATAGACACAGACAGCACAGCAGGGCAGATGAGGGCAGGGAGTAAAAAGAAAAGCGTCCGCCCCCATTGTGAGGCAGAAGAGACATAGGTGAGCTGAGACAAAAGGTGGGAAAAGAACAAAGACAGGAACTAAAACTAGACATCCAACAAAAGCAACAGGACTTCAGTAATTAACACAGAACACTTGAAAACATACTAACGGGTAAAGTGAACATTACATAGTATCATGATACTTGATTTTGAAACAATACTTGAATCTATAATGGTTTTATTCTTGATACTTTATAGATCAGAAAGAGGAATGGAAGTTGAATGGAGTTATGACACCATATTGTCAGAACAAGAACAAGGGTAATGCTCCACTGAAATTTCCATATCAAACCAGACTCAGCAGTGCATGTAAACTTTTCATATGTCATGTACTTGTAGGAAGAAATCCAACCAATAACAGAATCATATCTAGAAGTTTTATTCCATAAATTCCTATCTTTGATTAAGCATTAGAGAGGTGCATGTATACATATCAAATCAGAATACAACAATTACGTTAATATTCTCCACTCTCAGATTAGCTAATACATGTACATGCTCTTAATGCATCCTTATCTTAGTCTTTGTTAAAGTTATCTTCTTTGCCCCTTCCTCAAAGTGCACTAAAAGTTTCATAGTTTTCTAACAGGATATTCTAGTCTTATTTTTCAGGGTTTTTTGGGAATGGTAGTAGAACTATTACTTCAAGTTAATGACACAGAGTGATAAAAGTCTTCTAATTAGAATGTATTATGTAAGCCTTCGAAACATATTATAATGTTTATTTGGACACTTTTAATCCAAGCCTGCAGTTATTTCTTGTTGATTCTTTTCCGGTGTGTGCTGTAGAGGCATCATGCAAGTAGGGGATGCCAGCAGGCTCAACAAACAGGTCGAAAAGGTTTGTTCTATTACAGCGCTAGCGTAGACACCCCGGAGACAGAGGTAGAGTGTAAGACTCCAAACTGGAATCTTTTTCTCAGACGGAGACTTCAACGCTCTGCAACATGAGCTGACACAGCTATAAAGTACATTTAGTCCCCAGCTCATCTGCTCGAGGTGTACCGGGGGGTTCTTCAACTTATCATTTGTGCCAGTCATCATGCACGGCACTCAGTGCAGAAACGTCCCCAGCCTCAGCCAGCGAGTAGGAGGCTGAAAACCAGCTGCCTGCTACATCTTTTTGAACACTGCTCTGGGCCATTTTCTTTTTTCCCCCTCATCCCTTGACAACAAACTGAAAAAGTTTTCTGTATAATGGAAGCAAAAACAGCATTAATTATGGCCTCCTGCTGTGGAGGCAAGAATCAGCCCTTCTGGCACTCTCTTGGAAAAAAGTGGAGCTTTATATGCTTCAGTGTTACAGAGTTTACTTCAGGCCTGCCTGGTGTCCAAAGATTACATCTTAATGCTTGAAAAATATTCCAGAGCTTAATTCTGCATTTACATTTACTATTAAGGAAATGACAAGCATGCTGTTCAAAGAATACAGAAAAAGGCTGACGTTTTAAGGTAGTGAGTGTTATGATAATGCATGTTTGAAAGTTGTTTTAAATTATTATTTGAAGGAGACATATCACGCTGATGCATGATTTCATACTTACATATAATATAATAAATTTGAAAACAAGACCTTACACCCCCTTAATTTTCAAAAAATGAGATATTGTATTTTTTCTGATATCCTAGAACGAGATTTGATGCCTCTGAAAATAGGTCATTGCGAGATGACCGCAAGATTTAAATTGTCGTGACGAGGTACCTTTCTTTTTATTGGAGTAATCTGATAAAACACTTCCTCCTCTGTGATGTCCATTAGCCACAAAACCGTCACCGAGGAACACATCCACCAGCAGCAGTATATAGCTCCCTAGCTCACACTCACTCGTTACCAGCTCTGGCCTGTAGGGGGACTCAATACGCGGTCGCTGCTTTGAGCCTGCCAGAAAATACAGTAGAAGAAGAAGGACAGGCTGGCTCTACCCTCTCGGCAGCTCTGACAGAACTGACCAATCAGAGCACAAAGGGCTGTGACGTTGCGAGGTAACTGTAGGTCAGTCTGAGAACCGAGCGTTTCAACGAGAGCTTGATAACGGCCTAAAATTAGGATTTTGAGAACGCTATTGTGGGGCAATGAAGGAACTAAATGACTTGTACTGAGGGCAGAAATGCTTTACAGGCATCCTAGTCTGGCATAGTGAAAAGGAGAAACAAGCATGATATGTCTCCTTTAAGCAGATTCAAAGTTGAGTTTTAGAGCAACTGGATTGAAAATATATGAAGTAAAAGTGGAGTAAAAGTGAAAATTTTGCTTAAAACTGCAATCTGTCTTAAAGGTTTAAGGGCTGAGATCTTGTTACTTTTGTATTTTTTTCGTCTAGTTCCATTGTTGATGTCATTTGAGCAGGGGTTGGCCTGATTTTTCTTTTGGTGATGTTTTTAATTACCCTAAAATGTCTACTTTTATAGGCCCTATTGATAAGCCCTCAAATAATAGTTAGTTAACCACTCAATGCATAAATATGTTGTTTTTTTTAAATGACCTGGTAGTGATTTCCCTCTTTTGACATCTTCCTTATAACTTCCACCAAGGAGGTACGTTTTTGCTGGCATTTGTTTGTTTGTTAGTAAGTTAGTTTGTTTTTGGATTGTGAACAGGATAACTCAATATATTTATTTTATATATTTCACTAGTCCATCTGGGAAAGAGCTCATAGAAAGTGCTGAATGGACAGAACCTTTCAAAGAAATATTTGGCAGATGATTGGATGATTGTTCTCAACAATCGTTCTCATTTCAGGCTAATCAGACAATGTAATATGCAAAGGACTGTTTGACATGTGACAACAGCAGCCAAGACAAACCTTTGACCTTCTGGCTGTCATATTCCACCATCACTTACTATATAAATACTCAAAATATATGAGATCATGCTTGTTAGTTTAACAAACTTCTTGCAGAGCAGTCTTGATACTCTATTTTAGCACACCAATTGAAATCTTACTGCAAGTACCGGGTAGAATCTGTACATAAGTTTATTTTGTTATTATTTCTTTATTACTTATTAAAGAGGCTAACACTGTCAGAAAAAAAACAAACTTTGAATTCTTCCAGCTCCAGTGAGGATATCTGTAGACATCTTTGTCAGTTGCTTCATCTGTATTCACACTGCTACTTCCATCTTATCCCTTACATTCCGTGTTGCTGCAGAGCAACAGTATGGGGATTGGAAAGTTTCATGCTTCAATATAATGTGTAAATATTTGAAGATTATACAGCTATTGTTATGTTTCTTTTCTTCCAGTCCCGTTCTCTGGGATAAAAACGTACGTGGATCCAGACACATATGAAGACCCCTCTCAAGCTGTGGAGGAATTTGCCAAAGAGATAGAGCCCTCATATATCTGCATCGAGAGGGTGATTGGTGCAGGTGAAACAGGCATGAAAATGTGCACAATTAATATCTTATTCTTTTTACTGCACGTGTTATTCTTGCGTTTACGACAGAAGCTGCATCAGTGGTGTTGGTGTGAAAGCAGAATACATAAATTCTTACAAGGCATGAGCAATATGCAGAGGAGGTTTCCGGGCCATTATTTTGATCTGGGTATTATTCTCTGAATTCATTACTAGAAATACCCATGGAGACTGTCACACTGAGGGATATCTAACTCTTGTTATAGAGAAATGACCATGTTTTATGTTGAGTAACATTTTTATTTTATAAGAAATGTTAAACCTCATAAAGTGCAAGTTTTAAACTTTTATAGCCATTCTCAGCAAGCTGATTTAAAAGTAGTTTATCGTATTGTGCCTCAGAGGGACAAAGTCAGTGCTGACGCCAATGAATAATTGTGTTAGATGGCTCATTAAACTGAACAGATTGTGTCTGCTCTTAAACTGTTGAGGAATTATGAAGGGGCTTCACAACTGACTTGCTGTTACATTGGCTCCACCATGTGGACACCTGTGGAAAAGCAGTTGTTTGTTGAATGAACTTCTAAAAAATCTGACTGGCTGATTGTTCTTTTGAACAAGAACAGCAAAAATTTAAATACAATTATTTTATCTTTACATAGTCAATATTTGTTTCTTTTACACAATTATTGACCTGTACCAAACAGATAAGCTGGAAATTTACCACAACCATCGAAAATACAGAGTAAGCTAAGTACTTTTTCTTGCAAATAAACACTAATTTTAAGACTATACACTCTTTCAGAAAACCATTCTTGGTTTCATAGCCTCTGATCATAATGCAACTAGTTTAACCATAGCTTTAGATAAATAAAATCTCTGATTTAGAGTGTATCATTATTGATTTTTGTGTCATTTATATGATAGACTAATATTAAATGCATTGTAGAAAAGGCACTGATAAATCTTTATGTCATTTTTCGAGCTTCATTTTTTCTGATTTGAAGAGCATGAGCTTTCTAGGTTTATTATAATCATTCAGCTAAACCATGTGGTAGCCTGGAGTATGCATTTGAACTTGTTTTCATTTTTAATCTATAATATTCAGGCCTGTTAGGTCTATTGTACAATAATATATGAATATGTCATTTCACCCCTAAAAATTTGGCCAAACTGAGCCCACCTTTGAGGAGAATACTGGTTGGGTTGAAATATAAAAGCCTCAAATTGTCAAAACAGTGAAAGCTTTTGGGGAATTCTCAGTCTTAATGCAACCAAGTGAAGAGAAGGCATAATCAGGTTTATACAAATTCAAAATATTTATAAGATAAAATAACTCAAAGATATTCACCAGTGCTTATTCACATTGAAGTACTGAAGCAGATACTTTTAAATGTACACAACTATTCAAATTTGATTTAAAATCATCTCAGCCAAGAGTTGTACTACTTGTGTTAAATTAGAAAACATTAAAACACTAAACAGATTTAGTGTTTAAAGAGTCATCTCAGTGGGTGCTATGCAAATTGAGCTGTCACTGTCAATTACATAAAGCATTCTTCATATCATAAACCCCAGTCATGGACCTCGACCAAGAACATGGCTGCCCAGATGGAGAATTATCCTTTCCTGCGGCAGCCTTCATTACCGTCACTAAATGAATTGTCTGATCAGTGTTTGCTCTGTGTCTAACAATGAAGACATGTTACAGACAAGCATGGCAACACTGCTTTAGTGAATCATTTATCTCACAATATCATTTAAATGTGTATTTGTGCGCTTTAGGTATATTTTAGGTATAGACTTGGGTATATTTTTGTGCTATTGTTACAGTATTTTTGATATTTTCCATCTTGCTATTGTATTTATTTTGCCATTGCTTTGTGTTTAATTGGATCAACTGAGACTTGAATTTCCTCTTAGATAAATATAGTATAACTATTCATCTGTTCATCTTTCTGTCTACAAATCTGTTAAATTGCCTGCCCATTAATCCGCCTTTTAATTCATCCATTTGCATGTATCTCTGCATGCAGAAATACACAAACACAGGTATTCATCTTTTATATCAGATATTTAGAAAGGAAGATAAGACTAATCAACTGACCTTAAACCAAAAGCAACTTGCAAAAATGCATTTAAAAGTAGAGAAGTCAGAGAACAAGTGAAGGAAGGTAATTAGTTTCCTTAAATATGATTCTTCAGTGAATTACAAATATTCAAAAAGGTCAGTACACTTCCCAAAAATTTACTTTGTGACCATCTCCCCCAGAAGTAATCTATATACCAACACTTAGATAAAGTTAATTTAGACTTGAAACGGATAAAAAATACATAATTTTGATGGGTTATAATCTGTTATGACAGGGGAATTTGGAGAAGTCTGCAGTGGTCGGTTACGTATACCAGGAAGGATGGACATTGCTGTGGCAATAAAGACACTCAAAGGAGGCTACATGGAGCAACAGAGGAGAGACTTCTTACGTGAAGCTTCAATCATGGGACAGTTTAACAACCCCAACATCATCAGGCTGGAGGGAGTGGTCACAAAAAGTAAGTATTTGTGTTTGTTTTGTATTTGTGCACTGGTTTCATGTTGGGTTTGTTGTTTGAACTGTGCATTTTATTTCCTTAGGCAGACCGGTCATGATAGTGGTTGAATACATGGAAAATGGAGCATTGGATTCTTTCCTAAGGGTGAGACAAACTTCAATACACTTGTTCTTTGAAGTACTTATTGTCTCTTGTATTATTTTATGCATCCTCTTTGTTTCAGACACGTGATGGTCAGTTCACAGTCCTGCAGCTGGTTGGCATGCTGCGTGGCATTGCAGTGGGTATGACGTACCTCTCAGAAATGGGTTACATTCACAGAGACTTAGCTGCTCGCAACATCTTGGTAGATGAAAACCTGGTCTGTAAGGTGTCAGATTTTGGCATGTCCAGGGTCCTGGAGGATGACAGTGAAGCGGCATACACCGCCACGGTGAGTGTCACTGCAGGATGACAGTCTTACAGTTATTAAATGTTGAATAGATCGGTGACATGCTTCCTCTGTGTCCCTTTTGTGTATCAGGGGGGAAAGATACCAATTCGCTGGACAGCACCAGAGGCCATAGCTTATGGGAAATTCTCCTCAGCTAGTGATGTTTGGAGCTATGGTATTGTAATGTGGGAAGTGATGTCATATGGAGAGAGGCCCTACTGGGAGATGTCGAATCAAGATGTAAGCATTCAATCTCACTTGCCACTAAAACGCAATCTTTTTTCAACTTGTAAAACTGGATGATACAAAGTTTAATCCTTGTGGTAACTAGACAAGGTCTTTGAAGACATTTTGCCCCTCCTCCAAAAGAAAAGCCAACCAGGGAGAGTAAAAAAATAAGCTTCTGTCTACTATTACAGTGCAAATGATTTGGGTGGTCACCTGGGAGTCATTGGCAGGGGTGTTAATCTGACTTTGGCGTTAATCCCCACTCAATGGAGACATCATTTTAGGTATACTTTACTGACCTAGTGGATTTTTGGAATGAAATATTGGTTAAACTGTACAGTTTTCTCATTTTAAACATTACAATTGCTCTTGACCCAGTCATCCCCATCCACCACCATTTATTTCGATTAAGTGTGGGGCCGGAATCATTTCTGCGAAATACCTGAATGGATTGCTCTTTGTAGTTTTCAGGATTGCTGGGTCTCATGATCTTGAGCAACCTGGATGGTAGTGTCACCGGGGTTAATAGACAAAAGGATCCAAAACTGCACTTTATGTTTTCAAAAATGTCTCAGTCTGCAACTCAGTTCAGTTAGCTTTTGACAAAACAGCTTTTACATTTTTCTAAAACCAACCATGTGCTCTGGCCAGGATGTTTGAAATGTGAATAAGCCTTTTAGGGAAGAGGCAAAACATCTTCAAGAACATAAACTGGCACCAGTTGCCATTTGGATCAAGCTTTGAATAACCATGACATGGATTAATGAGAACTTACTTCAACCTGCTAATGTCCTCTCAGGTAATTTTATCCATTGAAGAAGGCTACCGTCTTCCAGCACCCATGGGCTGCCCTGTCACCTTGCATCAGTTGATGTTGCACTGCTGGCAGAAAGAGTCCAGCCAGCGCCCTCGCTTTAATAATGTACTCTCTTTCCTGGACAAGCTCATCATCAATCCAAGCAGCCTGCTCACTCTGGTCAATGATGCACAGAGGTAAAATACAAGTGGAACAGACAGTTTGTTGAAATGGTGTAGTACACTGACAATGATTGTGTAGACTGTGCAATAGTTGTGAAAGTGAATTGTGTCTTATTATTATTTCCATATGACAGCAGCTTGTGCTGAAAATTTTTAGTCAGAAATACTTTATTAAAGCCAATGGGGAAAGTTATTGTTTTTTTTCAGTTGATCTTATACACAGTATAGCAGTAGAAATATGAGATAATGACATTAGAATAAGCTAAAAACATAACAGAAATCAGATAGGCCAAATTATTACATAAAAAACCTGTAAGACATAACAATTTCCTCAATGAAGGGGAGAAAATAAAATAAATAAAGTGAGGCTATTAACAATGTAAGGAATTGGCATAATTTGAATAAACTATGTATACAACATGAATGTAAATATGAAAGCACTATTTGACTGTAAGAGCACAGTTTGATAGTAAGGGACAGTTCAGCAGTAAATATTACATTTGTTAAAGGACAGGTATAAGGAATAAATCATTCTATTGGAAGCAATCTGAGCATATTAGAACATGAATGTATATGATAGTGCAAGACAAGTTTCCTTTATAAAGCAGCTTTCAGACACCAGGATTGTTAAAGTGCCTTATGGAGTTGCTAAATCAGAGAGTAAGACAATAGATAAATGTAAAAATGTATGACTGCATAGATTTAAACAAACAAACAAAAACACAAATGTATTCCATATCCAAAATAAAATGTATATGAAACCATTTTTTCAGGCTTGTTGGGTTTGCATTTGACATTTGATGCAGATGTAGCATACACACTGCTTATTTAAGTGCAAATTACTATTCAACTCAGCAATATGCCAACCTAATCCCTAAACTTTCCGTTTTCACAGTTTCCCTGACTCCCCAGAGGAGATGCCAGACTATCCTCTTTTCATCTCTATCGGCGACTGGCTCGACTCCATCAAAATGAGCCAGTACAAGAACAACTTCCTTGCAGCAGGATATACAACACTGGATTCCATTTCCACCATGAGCATAGAGTGAGTGGAGCCAAATTAAACTGAGTGCAGCTACAGCTTCAAAAGGCACAATGAAAGGGCACAAAGTGGCATCAAAGGGAGAGAATAAAGGGTGACATTGTGCTGAAATTGATTTGTCTGTTTAGCTTTGTTAGGAAACATCAGTACAGTTTGTGTTATCATGTAGCGCTGCTGTATTGACACCATAGATATCTTGTAGCGCTGCTTTATTAACACCATAGATATAGATAGATAGATAGATAGATAGATAGATAGATAGATAGATAGATAGATAGATAGATAGATAGATAGATAGATAGATAGATAGATAGATAGATAGATAGATAGATAGATAGATAGATAGATAAATAGATAGATTGGTAGATAGATAGATTAGGCCACATGTTCTTGACGTGTTCAAAATGGAACACATTCTGGTCAATCATTTTCAACACACTTTCCTACATATGTAAAAAGAAAGACCCTGTTATTGCAACTTTTGGTGTCGCCCCTAGCAACTGTGGGATATCCAGACATCAATCAGATTTAATAGCATTCTCAACACTCTCATACTTATTCTGCTTAACTGGAAATCCCCAGCCCTCCATCATACTCACACTGGGTTTGAGAGGTATTGTCAGCTCTCAAACTAGAATAAAAATCAGATGTACAGTCCAGGGCTCAGTAAAAAGGTTCAGAAAATGTAGTACCCCTTCCTAGATATTTCTGCAAACAAATTTGATGCTAACACCTTAGACTAATTTCGCTCATTTCTACCCTCAACCCCTCTACCACTCTGTTTTCCCTTCCTGCAATTTCTGCCGGATGTATTACTGAATTTGCCTCATGACTCGTCCCTGTTGTCTTTAGAAATGGAAGTAATTTATGGGCAAAACATGTAACATCTGTCTAGCATAATCGTGAAAACGGAACAAACACAGCAGAGCTCTTTTTTTTTATTGCAGTTTGTTGTGATAGTTTCTTTGTAATTCTCAAATGAAAACTTTATAAAAAACATTTTGAAGTAAAAAAGAACACAAATATAGATACATAAGAATAAACTGTTGTTTAAATCAGGGCTGAATGATTAAAACGTGGTATTGCACCTATTTTTTTTCTCCTGCATTATATATTGCAAACTTTAAAGGAGAATTTTGAGATACATGCTGTGTCTTTTCATGTATAACATTTTAGTTGGCTCTTTGACACACACAGATGAGGAAGAGCATGCATGTTTCTCCATAGACTTTAAAAATAAACTTCTGGATGGAATAATATAACTTGTGGCCCACATTTTCAGCCTTTTCTGATGATATTTAGAGGTAAATCCTCATAAGAGGTTCCATGTTTTTGACTTCTTGTGTTAGGTTAGTGGGCCTCTGTGGTTGTTGCTTGTAGTCAGTTTTTGAAGACGGAAAGTGTCTAACAAATGCTTTTTACGTTCACTGAAGACATATATAAGGCTAAAGGTTGAGTAATCAGGCAGATAGATTTAACACAGTCACTATTGTGACAACACTGTCTACTGCATGGACATTTCAAAAGCAGGAAAAACACAAACTCTTTTACTTCTGTGGTGTGTACTCAAGTCATTTGATGGTTTTATCAAATGGGCTTCTATTGTAGAAAGACAACATAAGAAAAGTGGTGGTATCGGTTCCCATCAAACAACACACAAATACTAGCATAACGTGCTTTGAGTCAAATGACTGATATTGCACATCCTGGGAAGTGAGTGGCTGTCACTGATGCACATGTAGCAATTGCAGTTGAACAGATTTGGAAAACATGTGCATCCAAACAGTTTTGTTATGATAAATGTCAATAATATTTATACCGAACCAAAGAAACACACTAGTCAGGGCCTTTCTGTGTTTTTGCATGCTCTTCCTGTGCATATGTGGGTTCTTCCAGGGCACTCTGGCTTCCTCCCACAAACCAAAAACATACTTGTCATGGTACCAGATGACTCTTAATTGTCGTTAAATGTGGCTAAGTGTGTGAATAGTTGTTGGTCTCTTGATGTGGCCCTTACCTGGACTCTCGCTCAGTCTCATCTTCGATAGGCTCCAGCCCCCAAAAGGGACGATTGGTATAGATAATGGATGTTTTCTTCTTCTTCTTTTGATTTTGGGTACTGTCACTGCTCTATATCCATCTTTAATTTTATGTTGGCTCATGTGACTGCTCCTGGGACTGTGTGTAACCTCACCCTCACATGCACAAAATCAGCTACCTTGCACTGGTCACTTTGGTCTAATGAAGTGCAGCCATGCTCATATCATTCCTAAGTGTGAGGAATAATGTGAACTTTGGAGCCCTGCACCGGAAGAGACAGTTTTTCTTAATAATTGCATTGTTAGAGCAATGTATTGTAAAGCCCTGGAGAAAAGTTTGCAGCAGTAAACTATATAAATGGTCAGGAGTGTGTGTGTGTGCGCGCGCACATGGACTGAAGTAGTGTATAAATTGAAAGGAAGTATGTGCATTAATGAAAGTAGTGGATCAATGAACAAGTTAACTTGTGTGTGCATGGACTAAAGTAAGATTAAACATAAGTGTATGTGCACAGAATGAACAGGTGGGTAAGTAAATAAATAAATTAACAGGAGTATGTGAGCATAGACTAAAGTAATCCTTAAATGTATTCATGTGTCTTTTAAAAAACATGAATCATGCTGAAAATGCTTCTTACTATTAATTTAAAGCTATAAATCTCCTTCTCCCCTCCAGCGACATCCGGCGTATCGGAATCTGTTTGATCGGTCACCAGAGGAGAATCATAAGCAGCATACAGTCGCTACGCCTGCAGCTTCACCATATCCAACAGAGTGGCTTTCAAGTGTGAGGGCACGGCACAAAGACAGACTGTGTGCACACACTGAGCAGGAAACAAAACAGAGCTCCTTGGCATCAACATTCAACTAATTGCACAAACACCAGACTGTTAGGTGTAGCAGGAAAACCCACAGGCCGCCTGTGTGAGAGCAGACGGCTCATTTCAACCATCTTCTGGATCATTATCATCAATACAGCCTCCACAACAACCAACCTCTGTCGGCGTCGGCCAAATGCGGTCTCCTGATTATCTCAGCAATTACTAGCATTCACTTGAATTTAGGACTTCTCTTCTCTAGTGTCTATTCAAGAGTTCACCAATACCTCTTCTCTTTCCAAGTGACAATCCACACTTTCTATTGACTCTGAATGGTCTCTCAAGTTTGTTACCTCAAGGCCAGAGAAGATGTGGATAGGATTTAGATGATAAAGTATCGTTAAAGGTCCAGTATGTGATTGATGACTACAGTAATAAAGATTCACAGGATGGTGAATACAATCATGTTTTTTGAACTGAAGACCGCTGAATGTCAAAAAGATTTTATAGAAATGTACATTCTATCCTCATGATAATGCAGTATGTCTTGTACAAAAGTCTTGTGGAAGTTGTATGTTTTATTCAGTATGTTTGTTCCTTAATAAACAACCCTATTTTAATACTTTCTTTTCACTCAGACTTTAAACCCTCCAGCAGCAGACGTTGTGCTTCTCTGTAGAGGTTATAACACAAACACATACAAGATATCCTTGGATGCACATGCTGTGTCTCTCAATCACACCTGCACAATAGCAATGTCCTCTTAACTGTCACTCAAGGGACTGTCACGTTTTCTGGACATGAAGAATTGTCAGGTGAGTTTGTCAAACAGGTGCTTCAGGAAGGGTGCTGATAGAAAAGCCAAAAACAATGACAGAATACTGAAGACGCACAATTTGTTTGGTGTCATCATTTTTTCCACAGTGAATTGATTTTTAATTAATCTGACTTGATCTGACTTTGTCTGTGAGGATTTCAATTCCATGAATATTAGCTAACAGGTGTTGCTGGAATATGGCACAAAATAAAGACTACAGAAAAAGAGACATTGTAATGTATTTGTCTACAGAGAAGAAATGAAGGCAAAAGTAATTAAGGTGCATGTACCGCAGGAAAATTATGTTGATGTTTACGATGTTTTTAACAAAAAGCATACAATTCAAGAAATTGTCTCAATAGCTTTAGTGTTTCATTGAGACATAAAATGCCTGCCCAAACAACATGACATGATGAAATAAGACCTGTCTGAGTTTATATAGTTTGTCTGTTAACCAATTCCTAAAGCTGTGACTACATGAATTATGAGATTAGTAATTCGGTTATCAAACTCAAGTGTTTTGCATGTTTTTATACGTGCATGGGCTTCCTCACACAGACCCAAAACTCATATATGTGAGTGTGTCAGGAGTGGTTGTCTGTCTTTGTAGGCCCTGTGATTGGCTGGTCCAGTGTGTACCTTGTTTCTTACCTGTTGTCAGATAGGCTCCAGCCCCTGTGACCCAGAAAGGGATGAGATCCAACTACAACTATTACTAAAGTACTTGAGTAGAGTTTTACTGTTTCTTGTATATGTGTGAAATTTGTCCAAAAAAAGTCACGTTTTATTTTTTTATGGTTCTCAAGTAAAAATAGCACTCTGTGAGTAGACTACAGTAACTTCATAAAATAAATAAAAAATACTCAAAGTATTTCAGTGCTGAAAAAATTAGTGTACATTTTTCTGTGTCTCAAAAAATGGTCAGCATCCAGAGTTTGATCAGTCGATCTGTTATTAGTGTTTGTATTATTCAATAATCTCAGATAGCATTTAACCCATTGACAGCATAACGCTAGAGAAGAAAATTGTCCTGATATGTATTAAAATTGAATGCTTAAGATATTCGTCAAAAT